>CAJDSM010094186.1:0-12987 GCA_903981925.1 Ostrea lurida
AGGAGCAAATCGTGTGACAATATGAGTAATACTCTCTTCCATTAAGAATTTATCACGTTGTAGACACATATGTCTTTGGAGCTTTTTTCCTCGCTTGTTGTTTACATTTTGATCGAGAGATTCGTAGGTTCGCATTTTTACAGTTTCTATATTGCTTTCACTAAAGAAATCAAGTGTAAACATTAAAAAGATACAGATTATGCTACTTTAAATTCAAGTTTCTTTTAGCCACCTGACGAAGGTTCAAGTGAGACTTTCCGATCGCTTTTGTCCGGTCGTCTTCCGTCCGTCTGTCCTGTTAACTTTTACTTTCGACTTCTTCTCAAGACCGCTGCCAATTCAATCCAAACTTGGTACAAATCATCCTTGGTGAAGGGGTTTCAAGTTTGTTAAATAAGGACCAGGCCCCCACTCAAAGGGATATATCACGAAATTGCCAAAAAATAGGGTGGGTCATTTTGAAAATATCTTCTCTAGAACACACTGGAGCCAGATAAACTGAAATTTTATGAAAGCTTCCTGATTATAGTGGAGATTAAAGTTTTCAGCCGGGGAGATGAGGCCACAATAGGGGATGCAAAGTTTTACATGTGAATTATAAGGGAAAATCTTTCCAAATCGTCTTCTCAATTCAAGAACCACTGGGCTCAGTATAGTCTGATGTATATTGAAAGCTTTCCTGATATAGTGGAGATTCAAGTTTGTTCAAATCAATGACCCCGGGGTAGCGTATGGGCCACAATAGGGGATCAAAGTTTACATTATAATTATATAGGAAAATCTTTTAAATCTTCTTCCAAAGAATCCACTGGGCAGAAAAGCTTCCTGATATATTACCGATAAAAGTTTGTTCAAATGCATGAACCCGCCAGGGGGTAAATAATGGGGCGCCCAATAGGGATCATATTTTACATCAAATATCTAGGGATCTTTGAAATCTTCTTCATTGAATCAGACAAGTGGATATTTACCTGACAGCTTGCCTATATGGAGTAGATTTAATCCCCCCCCCCCCAAATAGGCGGATAAAGTTCTCCCTATTTTTTTGGTTTTTTTTTTTTTTTTTTTTTCTGCTCTCTTAGTAGCAGTGCTCAGGTGAGCGATGTGGCCATGGACTTTGTTTATAATTGCTCCTGAGTACACTGGTTCATTATCTTTGTTTTTTATTGGGTAAAGGTGTTGAATTGAATTTTAATAATTTTATTTATATTTGTAAAATGTTTGAAAATCCAAGATTATCTAGAATAGAAAATATTTTCAGTAGTAAGCATTGTGGTCACTTGTGGATTGATAAAGTAATTTAAGCCAAGAATAATCAGACCGTGTATCAGACTGATTCCAATATTTTGAATACTCAAGAAGAAATTTTGGACCAAACAGTGTCACTGGCTAAAGTGACAGTCTTTAGCTCTGTAGACAACCAGCATTGGGTGTTTTGCAGTGCACCTCCCGAGGATATTTTAATAAATTTAAGTGAAATTTTTCTATGTTTGAAACTCTTTGGCTGAGAGAACCACGCCCATATTTCACTACAATAAGAAGAACTGGGTAGTACAATAGCATCAAAAAGTCTTTTATAAAAGTTTACATGGATTATCAATACTCATGCTTGCTTTTCTGCCTTTTTAAATTAACCTCCCAATAGGAATCCCATTACATTTCTCATAACACCTAATAAACAGTATTTTTGTACAATTGTTATTATATTGCCATCTAATAGCAAATTCATTCCCTTGAGGTTTGCCATTTAGTTTATTATACCAAAACTTTGATTTATACATTGACTGCAGTCTTCCCGTTTGAACAATATTTGCTAAGAATCAAAGGCTGTTGTTGTAAACCACTTTCGCTTTCAGAAAAGATTACAATTACCTGAGATCAGATACAAAGACAATTTTACATGAACATTGTTTACTTGTACAGGTTCACATTTACATTTTTTCAAGTCATTTACAATACGATCAATAATATATTGAAGAGTATGGGGGCTTAAAACATCCCCTTGTTTGACACCACATTCAGAATGTAATACATCACTTATCATACCATCAGAAAATTTGATCGTACTCATTTAAGTCTTGCTATAATGGAAAATAGAAATATTAAACAATTTTTGGAATATTAGATTCAAAGGAGTTTATATAAAAAAAATAATAATTTCTGGACAGCGTCAAATGCTTTCTAAGCTCATATGAAACGCATGATACTTTTTTGTTTTGTAAATGGTCATTATTGTTTTAGATAGAGAATACGTGTCGTTTGTCCTACATTTTTTTGAAACCATTTTGATATTCACTTTATCAATGACATAGAGTTTACAGTGCGCTTTCTTGTTCTCGAGACGTTCCGGAAAATCTAATAAAAGAAATAAAAAAAAAGGAAGAACAACAAATAATACTCCTATTCCATTAAAAAAAAAAGAGGGTGAGGGCTTGTATATACATGTGTATATGTATTTTCATGAACAAATTGATCAACGAATTAAAAAGTTTCTAGATTTGGAAGGATCAACTGTTCATTTTCACGATGTTCGATACGCTGGATGTGCCCACACTTGGTTCACTGACCACGGACGACTGTACCGGGTCTGAAGCAAACCAATAATGAGGTCACTGGGAGGAGGTCAACTCGGTCTTTAAGAGACTGGACCAAGAATGCTGATGGGGTGATCAATTTCAACGAAAGGTTTCATGGCCCAAGATAGGTCTGCAAAATGGAGGTCATTCTGTGGCTGTAAAAATAGTTCCTAAGAATAGATACCTACAACACTGTAATTGCAAAGATAAACAACAGTATGTATTTATAATCTTAAAACTCACGAAGGGTTCTTCTTTCCTATGCCAGTGAAATTGCAAAATAAATTTGAGATTCTTCATCAGATAGACGTGAAAAATCTAATAATTATTATATTTTTCTTCAGACATCAATGGGGAATTTAGAAGTCGCTCTTCCACTCCCCGGAGATTGCCCCGTAGGCGATTACCCAGTCCTCACAAAGAGACTACTGGAGACAACCTACAGCACGTCTCCAATGGTCAGCACATGTCCTGAAACACTAATACAGTGGATCAGCGGCTGATAGGCTTAACCGACCGCCAATCGCGGCTCCAAATGGAAAAGTTAATAGATATCCGATAGAAAGCGATTCCCGTACGCAAAAGCTCTTCAGTTTGCTTGTCCAGTGCCCTCCAAATCCGTTGGAAAGCCAAGAACGGCAGGTCAAGTAATAAAGTTTTTTTTTCCTGTGATGTCCAAACATAAGGTTATAGATAGAGATTCAGCACCGATTAGTGTGTGCATTACAATCATGATAATAATGATGATATCACCTTTAAGGAAAATATCACTTTATAGAAAAAACCACACAACATACTTTTATATAAGCTATTAATAATCATTCTAAATTCCTTTGGGAAACTCGATTTGGATACAAGAAAACGTTGACGTTATTCTCATCATTGTAACCCTTATCTACAGCAGGTCGGCAGCAGGGTGCAGCAGCCAACCCTTATAGTCCTCTCCATAACGCTGGCACCAAAGCAACGCCCAACCCTAGGGCATCCAGACAACGCAGACCCCAGGACGTCAACTCCAAGTTATCGAGTAGCATCAATACAAAGTAATATGAGAAAGGTTTTTGATAGTGGAATGAATTGACTATTTTTGAGACCATACTTAAGTTAACTATTTATTTGCAGGGTTACCGTTCTAATGGTTCGTTATGTACATTTAGTTTTCCAATATGACCTACCATTTGTCAAATCTGTTGATGTTTTCATAGCCATCTTAAGGCCATTTTTTCACACACTGATTTGACTATGGTTGTTCGTTTAAACCTGACCAAGCAAACTATGGACACGGCGGTGTCGACCGGTCCAACAGGGGATGCTTACTCCTCCTAGGCACCTGATCCCACCTCTGTGTGTAAGGGTCCGTGTTCAGCCAACTCCTTGTTTTTGATTCTATTTGGGACTTACGAGATTTTCACTGTTCGTTATCTTTGCCTTTACTCTTCATGTTTTGCAGCCGTAGGATTTCGTTAGTGACATTAATTGTTTATTCAATACGTTTATAATATCGACACTAAGTTATACATTTTAAAGACATATGGGGTGTACTCCCAGTTCACTGAGTATAACTAATAAAATTTTGAGGTTTTGTTGTGTACCCCCAAAATATTTCTCAAGACAAATTTGCATCTTTGCCAAAGACAAACTTTATCAATATTTGTTTATGTTAAAGTTTGAATATTAAACCTAAACTTCACAACCGTATGGTAAGGCTGATTGATAGAGGTGTAAGCTGATTCTGGGCGAAAATTATTGTGGATGATAAAGATGCTTTAGAGAGAAAATGCTTTTCTGCTCGACGATAATTGGTCAGCTGCAGGGCAAAGTTTACCATTAGAAGTAAAAATAATACCTAGAATAATTTTATCTGTTCACTATGCTTAATTCCTGATTGTCATAAAAAGATTTTGGTTGCATCGTGGGCTGTTTCGATTTGAAAATATCATTACATACAATAAGGCGAAGTTTAACATTGTGTCAACGTAATAATAATCCAAAAAACATTATACAAATGAGTGTAGGGCAACCCCGGACTCGAACAATATGGCGAAGGTAGGCATCAGTTGCAATGGAGGAGTGAAGCATCCTCCTGCTGACCGGTCCCACCCGCCGTGAGCCCTTAGTCGAAATATAAGTAAACGGGATTACCCGTAAGTCAAATCTAGAGGAAAATGACAGTCTAACTAAAGGTATGAAAAAATCAGTCAGCATAGACTTAGTGAAATTTGTATCGCAAACAAGGTCATTATAGCGACGTAGAATTTGCGAAAATGATTGACTTTAAACCGAGATTCGTATAACTGCAGCATCAACTTTTTTCGTAGTAGTTGGCTCGCTTTAAAAAAGTCCGCACTACGCTAGCATCTCTTGCGTATCGAATCAACTGGGAGATATACACACCATAAGCAGGTGATTACGTGGTATATTACTACATAGAAAAGGAAGTTGACGATTTGCAAAGTCAAATCATCACGCTTATCATCTAATGTGTGTCAGTCTGCCATTAGCGTCAATGTTAAGTAAAATATCCAATATGGAGGCAGATATGTCAGATTCTGGTGTGTGTCTTTATGTCGATTCTTCGGGAATTATCAAATGAACAAATTGGTGAAAATGATGATTGTTAATTGATAGCACATCATCTACTATACCTATATGTAAGTTGAAGGACACGGCAAGTTTTTTGTTTTATCCCCGTAACAGTTCTGTCAATTCCTGCTTCATAATGAATACAAAAATAAGTCTGCAATAAGGGGGATCAATAGTGGCCCATAGGAAATAACCTACGGATTGTTGGAAGACCTGGTCTCCAAAGACTAATAAATATATCTATAAGAAACCCAAGCAATGCTCTTGAATATCTACTTAGAGTACTTGTGTGGGCTAATCAGAGTGTTTCCTAACAAAATATGTGTCCTTGTTTCCCAACGACTAGAAATTCGTATTTTCGGGTGCTCCCCCCCCCCGTTTTTGTTTAAAGCAATTATCTATACAATCGAAAAAGCTAGATTTTAATTTATCGTGAGGAATCGTTGTGTAAAGTGTGGAGAAATCATACGTTTTGATGGCAGTCAACTTTTTGAAAATTCTTGTGATTTTAGTTATCCAAAGCTCTTTAGAGTTTTTAAGAATCCACATCTGATTGAAACCATCTTCTGGAAATATGTAGTTGATATGTCATTTGATTTTTTCAAATGACCTCTATTTGGAGTTATTACAATATTCTTTAAGATGTGGTAAGCCTTCAGGCGTTGTGATGCCCAGAACTAAATCATCAGCAAAAAACAGAATGTCCTACAGGTATACTGTTTAAAAACGGGAGGGTCCAGTTTCTATGTTTATAAAAGTCTTTCAAAATCATCTCAAAAATATCAAATAGAATTGGGAAAGTGTCGCCTTGCGTTACCCCGCGGTTTGCCATAGAAGGTTCACTTATAAAAGGATACAAATCGCATGCATATTGGGGTATTAGGGAAATGTTTAAAAATCTTCTTCTGAGAACCACCTGAGCCAGCAGAGTGAAATTGATAGAAAAGCTTCTGATATAGTGGAGATTCACCGTTGTTTCAAATCATAACCCTAGGGGGTACGATGGGGCCACCATAGGGGATCAAAGTTTTAACATGTGTATATATATGGAAAAATGTTTAAAATCTTTTTCTCAGAACATGAGCCAAGAAAAGCTGAAATTGATATAAGCTTCCTGATATAGTGAGATTCATTTGTTCGAAATCATGACCATCGGCGGTACGATGGGCCAAATAGGAATTCAAAGTTTACATGCGTATATAGAGAAAATCTTTAAAAAATCTTTAAGAATCCCACTGGCCAGAAAAGCTAATTTATATAGATAGCTTCCTGATATAGTGAGAGTTCAAGTCTTATTCACAATGATGACTCCGAGGTACGAGAAGGCCACAATAGGGGATTCAAATTTTACATGTGTATTAATTGAGAATGTTTTAAAAATTCTTTTTCTCAAGAACCACTGAGCGAAAGCTGAATGATATAAAACGCTTCTGATAAGAGGAGCTTCATTTTGTTCAACTCATGACCTCGGCGGAGATGGGGCCACAAACGGGGATCAAAGTTTTACATGTTAGTCATGTAATAGGGAAATCTTTATAAATCGTCTTCTCAATGAACTGGGACGCAGAAGAAACAATATTACTAAAACTTCCAAACATAGATAGTAGATCCAAATTCTGATCACAACCATACCCCGGGGTAGGGTGAGGCCACAATAGGGTATCAAAGTTTGCATAAAATGTTCTTCTCCAGAACCCATGGGTCATTTTTAAGGAAACTTGGTTCAAATCATCCTTTGGTGAGGGGATTCCAATGAAAGGACAGGCCACAATGAAAGGGGAGATAATTACAACATTACAAAATTTAATGTACACGTCAATATTTCTGAACATTGAAGATACCGTTTCATTGTATGTATATAATTTTTTTTATGTCAGATAATTCATTTTATAAGCATGATATATGATCTTGTGACCTTTGGCTTTCAAAAACAGCAAGTGATGTTGGTCTTGTGATCCTTTTGCAAAATATGGGGTGAAAATTTTACAAGAAATTAGCGATGAATAATTCCCTTTTAAAATCAGCCACTGCTGAAGCAGGGCCAAAGGTCAACTCCAGGTACGATGTGGCCATGGGCCTCTTGTTCTGTTTAAGACTGAAATTCCATGCCATCGAACTTGTCTTACAATACTTATGTCAAACAATTTAGACGATTATCAACATGTTTTTACTTTTATTCTCACCCGCGATAACAGATGTTCATATTTTAATCGGCCAGAAAATTCACAATTACACCCTAATGACAGACGAAGTGAGTTCATAGTAAAAAAAAAAAAAAAAAAAAAAAAAAAGCAGACGAAATGCGCAATAACAATCATAAATGGCATTAAATTAGTATACAATAAACTAATGGCATTGTAAACTTAAGTAATTTTTTACATGATATAAAATATACATGTATACTGAGGTTTTAAATAAAAGATGTTGAACAACAATTGTTGCACATTGATTTTCCATTTTGATGAAAGAGCGTCTGCTTCACATACTGGATAACATGCAGTATTGATTTTCCACCTGGTAGGGGATTGCCCTAGACGTTTTTGTTCCGGGAACGTTTTTTGAAATTCTTATGAAAGGTTGTAATAACGGAGTTTGGAGAATTCAATTACGTTTTAAATCTTTTCAAGAAAATAATTAGCATGGATTTTTGCCAAGGGTTATTTGCATCCAAAGTATGAATCAATATTAATAGTTTCCACATGGAGGCTACACAACAAAAGACGCCGTTATGTAGTTATGTTTTTATATACGACATTATTTTTCAAAATCTGCGGCAGCAATGGGGGGGGGGGGGGGGGGGGCGGGGCACTTGACATTTCCCGATATTGAAATAATTAACAAATTAACGGTTCTCATGATAATACAACCTTTCATATTCTTTGTCACTACAACATTGATGGACTAAAAAAAAACTGTACGGAGTTACGCATAGCTGGCGACAACCGCAAAGTGTTTTATATGATCAAAGTCAACACTACTTACAGTCCTGTTTTCTCCTAGTATGTAGATACATCAAACTCTTCTCTTTTAAAAAAACCCACATATATGATTGATAATTATATGTTTTGAAACTGTTTTGACCAAAAAAAAAAAATAAAATTTGTTTTTTATCAAATATATTGTGTTTTCTTCAGACATCAATGGGGAATGTTAGAGGTCGCTCCTTCCGTCCCGGAGATGCCCCGTACAGCGATTACACTCTTCACCGAAGAGAACTCTGGGACAACCTACAGTACGTCCCCAAGTCGGCAGCCAACATGTCCTGAACCTATACAGTGGGTCAGAGGCTGGGACTTAACCGCCGCAGATCGCGCCTCAAATGGAAAAGTTAATAGATAATCCAATATGAAAGCGATTCCCGTACGCAAAGCCTCTTCAGTTTGCTTGTCCAGTGCGCTCCACATCTGGTTTGAAAAGCCAAGACTATCGGCCAGGTCAAGTAAGTAAACTTGAATGTCAAACATAAGGGTTATAGATAGGAGATTCCCACCAGATGTAGTGTGGTGCATTATCAATCATGATGATATATGGTGATATCACCTTTTAAGGAAAATATCACATTTTAAAGAAAAACCCAACACATAACAAATGATAAAAACATACCTTTTATATACATAAGCTTAATATCATTCTAACATTCTTGTGAACTTTGATTGATCAAAGAAAACCTTGACTTATTGTCACCATTGTAACCCTTATCTACAGCAGGTCGGCAGCAGGGTGTCAGAGCCAACCCCTTATAGTCCTCCCATGACGCTGGTACCAGAGCAGCCCCAACTCCAAGGGCAACCCAAACCCCCAGGGCACCCCAAATCATCAGGACAAAGCAGACCCCCAGGACGTCAACTCCGAAAAAAAACAAACGTCCAGGTTCAGAACGAATCTTTATCAACAGTAAATAGAGTGATCGTCCAGTATGTAAAATTGTGCGTGTGTTACAGAGAAATATCGAATACTTTTGAAATTTCAGGAAATGCCGAATGGAAGAGTACATGTACCAACACGGTCAGCGCGGGCCAGCGTAGCGCTGAAACTTCCTGCTGGTGATGTCGTCGACATGGTAACCGTGCAGAAATTTAGTGCTGGCAAAGAAGGGACACCAGAGGGTACAAGATAACTAACTCAGTGGCGGATCTAGAAGGGGCCCGCCCGCCTTTTAGGTCACTCGAGTATTTGCAAAACTTGCATGGTCTGCGCCCGTCGTTGTGCATCGTCCGTTGTGCGTTAGCAAATGAACAGTTTACTGTTATTCCAATTATTTTCAAATTTGGTATGAAGGTTGTGGGAGGCGACATATAGGGATCACTTTAGTCGTCTTGCGTCGTCGTCGTAGGAGTCACAAAATTTTCTGTCACAATTTTTTCAGGAACCACACAGGCTCATCTGTCCTGATATTTGGCACAGAGCATCACTGTATGGACACTGTATCGTGTAACGCAGTTTCCAGTCTGGCCGCATGTCCAACTTTCGCTTGTTTGAATGCAAACCTAGAATTTTTTTTACATAGACATTTGCGACTCTATAGATTATCTTGTCAGACAATATTTGTCACTTTCTCAGGAACGCAAACGGGCCAAGCTATTCTGATATTTGGCACAGAGACATAAGTATGGAACTGTATCGTGTAACGCAGTTTCCAGTCTGCCACATGTCAACTTCCTGTTTTGACGCAACTTAGAATTTTTTTAAACAGTGGACAAATATTCTGTCACATCTGTATGGAACAAGCTGTATCGTGTAGCGCAGTTTTGCCAAAAATCTGCAGCGTGTCAACTTCCTGTATAATGCAATTAGAATATTTTTCACATGAACAACATTTTGTCACTTTTTTTTCTCAGAAACCACATTGGACAGCTTTCTGATATCTTTGGACACAGACCAATGTCAGTAGTGCTGAGAACTGTATCAGGTGTAATGCAGTACTGCGAAAGCTGTTGCATGTCCACTCCCCTGTTTGACGCAACTTAGAATTTGTTTGGCGTAAACAAATTTGTCACAAAGTAATGACTGAAGGCTTGAGATCCTTGAAATTAAATATGTCTCTTTATTTCAGATAGAATTCACAAATGACATTTCATCTCATCTTTCATCTAATTCATCATGTTAGTAATATTATGCATTGTCATTTCTGGTAAACTTGAAATAGAACTGAATTCTGACCAAAAAATACAATTATATATTTTTTTTGCCAATGATGATATTTAAAATAATGAAGTATTTTTCAAAGAAATTAGAAGTAGGCAGGCGACACATGTCTTCCCTGGAAGACTTACCACTAAGTTCAAATGAAGGACCTCGCCCCCTTCAAAGAGGAGATAAATCACGAAAATGCCAAAAGAGGGTGGGTCATTAAAATATCTTCTTCTGAAACACACCTGGGCCAGATAAACTGAAATTTATATGAAGCTTCCTGATTAATATAGTGGAGATTTTAAGTTTCGGGGGCAACGATGGGGCCACAATAGGGGATCAAAGTTTTACATGTGATATATTAGGGAAAATCTTTCCAAAATTCGTCTTCTCGAATTTAAGAACCACTGGGCTAGAAAGCTGAAATGTATATGAAAGCTTTCCTGATATAGTGGAGATTCAAGTTTGTTCAAATCATGAGCACCTGGGGGTACGGTAGGGCCACAATAGGGGATCAAAGTTTTACATTTGAATATGTAGGGGAATTCTTAAAAATCGTCTTTTTAAGAGATCTTTGGACCAAAAGAAAAATAGTTCATAAATGTTTCCTGGTATAGAGGCAGTATCCAAATTTATAAGATCATGCCGTCTGGGCTAGGGTGGGCCACAATGGGGATGCAAAGTTTTGCATAAAATGTTATTCGCCAGTTTCTGTAATATACGAGTGGGTGGAATTTACCGCCAACCATGGGTTGAAACAAATTCATTTGGAGCATTGTGGCCCATGGGCGCCCTATTTATTTATTTTTATAAAGTGTACAGGAAAATAACTCTTTTTAATCTCGAGGGGTAGCTGCCAGCTGGTCAGGAGAAAGGAAGCGTTTGGGCGGGAGGAACGTTCGGTATCTAATGATGTGGCCACGTGTAGGAGAATCGTGTCGTTCGCATCTTTCCAGGAGCAAGTCCCTTTTAGCAGTTAAGTGCAAATGTGGTCAGCAGTAATTTATATAATATATGATTATAGCATATAATGCATTCACGATTGTGCATATGTTGCATTACCATATTGTTTTTTAATTGTAGATGTTGCGTATTTCATAATACAATCCTTAACAATGGCTTTAACTATGAATAAAAATCTGTTAGCTGTAGTACAATTATGCTTACATGGATATAGAACAATTACAGTTGATACTAGGAAATAATAATAGCAATAGAGTTAATTACTGATGAATGAACATAACCATTCTGGATGGGAACATGAAGCCAGTAAATGGTGATCAAAACATAACCTAGTCATGTGAATATTAACCATTAAGGTGTAAGCGCTACAAGTTAATTAAATAACTTACAAGTTTGCACTTATGCAAATTATCATAAAAAATAGTGGATAATATCTAAAAAGACTAGTGAGACAGATTAATGAAAGTTGTTTCAATCTATTTAAAACACTTTAAATAGTTAATAATAAGTATCTTTTCTCACTAATCTTCACTACTCAAGTGATAGAAGTGGCATGGGATAATTAATCTTAATTTGCAAAATTATAGGATTTTACTATTTTAGATTAAAATATTATTAGTAGTAATAAATTTTAGTAACTTACCAAACAGAGGAAAACGTCAGTCTCGAGTTGGTAACTGTCACAAATGTCAAATATCTATAATATATAGAGTCAACTGAATCAACTTTTCTGCAGGACTCCTGACAAAGACTGATGGTACAATACAAAGGAAATAACTTGGAGGGAAAAAATCCCAAACCAATAAATAACTCTAGATACAAAACTAAAAACATCCAATGAAATTGGGCATAAGACTGCATTGGACAACTTGGCAAGTAACATAATTAGGGACCATTAGGCCACTTGCTACCAGAGGACTAAGAGAACTCACCAAGGTTATGCCTGACCGATATGGAGTTTTAAAACCCCATTTGAAGGATTGTATTATGAAAACTGAAAATCAAAATTAATAAACAAATAATGGTTGCACATATGCAACAGGTGAAATGCATTAATATGACATATCAAATATATGAAAATAAACTTAACTTGCTGGGGCACACAATCCCCGCTACTTTAAAATCAGTAAAAATTTTAAATTATTTGCATGACGCCGTAAATGAAATTACAAAATCTCCAAATAAATCCAATATTAAACTTAAAATCATAAAAGTTCCAAATGCAGTAGAAATGGCTTCTACTTGGCTTGTTGATAGATTAACAGTGCTCATAGAAGATTTTCCTAGATACTGTAATTCCATTAAGGATGCTTCCACTCATTACAGAGTGTTCCGAATATGTACAAAACTTTGCCTTATTCCACTCGGAATCATCAGAGAGAAATAAAGAGGAGATCATTTCATCACTAGGAAATTCATCAACCACGTTGAAATGGATCTGCATACTTGTGACCTTTGTGCACCAAGATGTAAATATGAAAAAGTGTGTATCTTTCCCATTAGAGAAAATGTCGAGAGACAAAGCAGCATACCATGATGATCAATTACGCGTCTTGTCCGAATCTGACACAACAGAGTCAGATTATTTATCAGATAATTAAGCATCCCCCCCATTAATTTGTCCATCTGTAACACATTGGGTTTTTTTTTTTTTTACTTCCTCTAACTTGAAAACCTGGTGATATCTACCTTCAGGAATAAGACATCAACTTGACAATGCACATACCCAACTTGA
>CAJDSM010094191.1:123-15584 GCA_903981925.1 Ostrea lurida
TCCAGAGTAGATTTCTGATAGCAAAATGAATATTGTTCAAAAGTCACAGGTTTGTAACTTTTAAACATACCTCAAACACTGATAAGAGGCGAAGTTTGGCTAATAACCACGGTCAATACCCGTCATAAAGAACAACAACTTGTTCAAATCTAATTAACATGCAACGCTCGAGGAATCTGTCACAATGTAATGCCGAATGGTATCTGATGTAGGTAGAATTAACATCATTCTCTAAGAGTGATGCAAGCACTTGGATGTAAAATATCTATTTTGCCGAATCCACGACCCGCACACATATATATTGATGCGAGTAATCGTTAATCTGTTGTTTTGTGAAAATGGAATAATTGGACTAAGTTTTTTTCCGCTGGATAACGTGTATGTACCGCTCATCATTGAATAAAAAACTGACAAACCCTCTGGGACGATAACAGAACCTACCAGTTTCACTCCATGGATTTTAGGTTAACTTAAAAACTATAGCCCACTATGTCTTGGGTAATATATGGTCCCAGGATATGCTTTTTTTTGAACTTAACGAGCCATGATTTGAGTTCATAAATTATCGGAATGTGAGATTGAACAGATTAGTAACCAACCACTGGTGCCCAAATAATAGAACTGTGTTATCAACGGTTAGGTACATATCAGGGTATGATATCTCGGAGCAAAAAGCGTCTCAAGATGTAAGTCAAAGGTACTAGACGCCATTTGAAGAAACATTTGGTTCACGTTATATTGTAGAAGCTGCGCGACAGTCCATCCCGCGTAATCGAGAATGAAGTCCACTAGCAGCGCGGTACGAATATCATAATTTGGAGGTTTTTCTCGATATGATAATGATATACGTAAAAAGAATTCTACATGTATAATATTTTGGAGGAGAGTGGATAAAAAAACAGATCCGCAAGATGTGGGATCATGAGCGACGGGGAAAACAGACGGAAAATTACTTCCCCTTTATACGTGTCACTATATTGTAGGATGCCAAATGCGAGTACATAATGATGATGATTATTATATGACGATGATATGCAGATGACCGTGGTATTAAGCAATTGACGAGACCAATATAAATTTATGAGACACTTACAGCTTCTAGTCCCTACTCTACTCATATGATCAACATACAAAATCTTGGCTGAGGAAAGTAAAAGCACAAATTAGGATTACACCAGCATAAAATAATCCCTAGTCCTGCGAAAACACTCATCTCTTTGTACAAGTCAGAGATCGTAGGCAACATGGCGACATAACATTACCGTACATAACAAAATTCATCGCAGATAAGCCAGTCGCTCGAGGAAGAAATAGGAGGAGTAAGTCACTCCCATGCGTCGGACCGACACATTAACACATTTGAGTGCAAGGGCATTCATTTAGGTCCAAGTAAACAAATAGATAGGCGGGAAATTGCAAAGTCCCGCAGCAAACTCACTTTACAAACAAGGATATACTTGACACTACTTTGCTAGAATTAGGGTATGCGAAAACTATATACACAGGTCCATGTTCGATTACCATACTTATGAAGAGAATAACATGAATCGGTTGAATCGACCAAAACAAGGTACCATTTTATTACAGGATGCGGAGTTGAGATTGATTTTGCACGAATATGAATTGAACTTTAAACGAGATGTCATTCAATGATAGCCTCTTGCAAACATCAACTTTATGAGTAAGATATATAAAGTTCGGTGACTCTTGCTTAAAGAATCGGTTCCCTCATACGTCATGCATGCTCTTAATGATGTCTAATTCACCTTGGGAGAGCATATCACAACCATAATACATAGAGCGTACATACCTATGAGTACACTAAACATTAAGGCAAAAGAAAAGGATAGGCTGAAACGATACATTTGCATAAGCCCTTAAAGCATAACATCGTTTTCACTCAATAGGACCCTTGCGGGTTTGGCCAGCACTTGCCTATTTATTTCACACCGGATTTACAATAAATACGTACGCATTCCAAATATGAAGCAGCCTACCTTACGATAATTCTGTCGTGGTTGCCACTTTATTTCGGAGTTCCGTTCACCGCGATTATCAAATGACTGAAACCATGCTATGTGAACCACCAGAGTAACCACCATTATTGCCAAAAAATTACATAGAACAATGAATTATGGTATAGAGATTTACACGTATTGATATTATACTGAAGAAGGACCAGCCCTATCGCAATTAATATAACATAAGTATGTACCAGGCTATGTAATGACGAATGAGGAACAGATTCACGGCATAAGTCTTGGTTCTGTTTAACGTTAACCCCACCTGTGAAGTAGCATTTTTTTTAATTTTAATAAAACAAGGTTTCTGGTCTTCGCATCCGCAACAACAATAAAGGAATATCTGGCACAAGAAGAGCTATGGAAGGAGTTACAACTAGGTCCCATTCGTCCATTGTATAAGAAATTCAAATGTAATTGAAAGCTGCAAATGATTTCCACACGAACATAATTTTTTTCTTAGAAAACTAGCAGTGCAAACTAAATATGCCGATGTAATATAATCTACGCGTAACTAACCTTTACCTTCCGCTGACTATTCGAAATTGATGATAGTCCAAGTTGTTTGACCCGATGTCTAATCGACAGAATAAAGCGTAATAGTAATAATATTTTTCTATCTCTGTATTCCGCACCTTGTTCCCTGTGTTTACTTTGCCTCAACCAAATGTAGTTACTCGTTGAGCAAAGAGACCACGGTCATAACTAAGGTCGCATTCAGAAGTAAGATATCACCTAAGTTCATACACTAATCCTATACAATAACTCACGCCCTAATTAAACGCAATTATTAAGAATTTATTCCATAATCACTCATTAAAAGTCAATATTGGTGTGTTTTTAGGTATTCGGAACAAGACATTATATCAGATAAACACCAAAATTTGATATTTACGTTATGATGGGTGGATAATAAGTGTCAAGATTTCTTAAAGTCCCATTTTGGAAAGCTCTAGCGACCCGCGCGACTGTGTGAACTAACACTACATAGTTGTCTAATGACCGGGCCGTGTCTGAGTTTTACGTTCAGAATGCCGTTACGCAAACTATCGTGTCTATCATCCCAATTGTGATGAGGTAGTTTTAAAACGAACTGGATTTGTTCGTGTTCGAGTACGCTCACACCACACATATCGATTGTTTTCGAGACCATGACACTATTAGATGCTTAATAACGTAGTACTGTAGTCCGTCCGATCAGGATAAACTGACTAAACTCTTATGCACCTGTACCTGCCATCCTTTCTGTTTCGTATTTTCAGATGGATTATTATATTTTAGATTTCCCGAAAGTGCGCTTACTTCCCGTAACATTACGATTCAAACCGTCTTAATCATTACGGGAGCATTGCGAGAATAAAACTTCGTGAATATATGGGAAGATATGTACAAACTAAAGGCATCCTTAATATCGAGTAGGAGTGGGTTATCTTCACTTAGGTGGGATTTTCATGAAATTAATTTCTTTAGCCTTTCCGAGAGAGAGCCATTCCAGCTTAACTCGATGATTATTAAAGTATAAGCTCAGTCTTGAGCGCATATCACTTCATTCAAGAGAAATATTTCAGATATAACGTGAAGAAATTTTGCTTGATTGTTCTCTAATGATCTCGTAACGAAAGTCCTGATAATTTCTTCACTCTTAAGCGTATACAGTTAGGTAAACACGCCGCACCTACAAATAGTCACTTATTAGAAAATGTAGTCCCAAGTTCCGGAGTGAACTTAAGGCTTGGCAGTTCAATGCGTCAGAATCTGTAGGAAAAAACAATGTATAATTAATGACATGTTAATTAAAATCATGGACTATTTACGTAACAAATATGTAGAGATCGGAGTACTCAAAATGCTGTGTTTGTTACTCATTTACTTAATGATATTTCATTTAATCCGTTAAACGTGTATTATTCTTCAATCCGAGGTTGAAGGATTCGAACTTCCACAGTTAGATGTAGAGGGTACTATATGATAATCAAAAGTCTTCTAGGTTTGTAATATAGCTTGTATTAAGATTTTGAGCGTGAAACAGTAGCATATTAACGAGCCAATTCACACAGATTGGAGTAATGGACCACTGATTATGCGGTAACAAATTGTCTAAGTTCAGAGAAATATTCGAGAGGACATAGATTGCCCACAAGTATAGTAGGCTATAGGAGCACTAATCCCAATAACATACGTGACCCCTGTTCGCACTTGCACACTAGTCGAGGTGGTGATAGGTGCATAAGAAGGCAAAGTGAAACACAGTCCATGGTCTCAACTAGCAAAGGGACGGATTTCATCATCCTCCATGTGGAGAAGCTAACAATGTTTACTATTAAGATCAGACGTTGAAAGGATATGAGTCTAACAATAACATTAGTGCGTATTGATGATGAATGGAAATGTTAAGCGGATTGTAGTCCCTCGAACTATAATATTCTATCACTCATGACAATCTAGCGTCTCTGACCAGCCAATTGACAGGTCCTTTGAGTTGCCAAACGTAGAGGTCTTATGCCTTCTAAGATAACGAGCCTGCGATCAATATAATTATAAGATAGCTTCTCGGAATTCATGTTTACATCTAAATGGTCACTGTATGCCAGCACTAAAAACTCTATGCAGCAGCAACTAATGAAATGTACTATAAAGTCATTGTTTAATAGCACAGATTGTTCCAGAAATTAACTATCCTGATCATTCCAAAATCGAAATACCATACGCGGTATTGCTGATTTGAGCGGAGAGTATAATATATAATGTGAGAAATAGCCTATATACGACACTAATATCGCAGGTGGGAGAGACCTGGGATGAGTAAACTGATGGCACATCTACTGAAGAGAGCTTGTCGACGGAGAGTGCTGGACGAGATGGGAAACAAGACAGAAAATAAATAGTGTTTGTCATAAAGTTTGAAGGTCAATTTTAGTTTACCGGTTCACACATGCTAAATGTCCAAGGATTTGTGAAGATAACACCAAAAGTTAATAAAGACAGAATACATAAATTTTGACCATGTGTGCTGTTTGTGTAGTCTAGTTCTACCCACCCTAATGATATATTGAATTCGAGGCTTCTAGATGAATGAGAAGAGTGTATAGAACGCTGTGTGATAGTAGGAGTCTCACTCGCTCGGCTACTTTCCCTTTTCCCTCAATCTCTCGGTCTCACTCTAGGTCTCTCATTCTTACGTTCTTCTTTCTTCCCACCACTCAATCGCTCTGAAATCCCTGCTGAGAATACTCCCTTCATCCATCCCTCATCGTTTACTAAATTGATAATCCATATAATTCAAATCCCTCTCTCTATCTCCTTTGACACTCACCTAAAAATGGAGAGAAATTTTAAATAGATATTATATTTATGTTAAATTAAAACATTCTCTCAATTATGACTTCCCTCATGTATAAAAATTAATAGCAGAAATGGAGCAATTATAGAATAAATCTGTAATCATTCTATATTACGATTAAGATCTATATCACACAATCAAGATACTTGAACATTGGTGTCCAACTGTCTGAAAGAATTATGTCGTCTGACGTTGTTTAATATAAAGCCTGGTAATTGGCTGATTGAACGAGGTCTCATTGCATTAACACACGAGTTTCTGGGCACCAGTTTATCTCGCCGTTCGAGGGCTTATTGCAGTTATACAAACTAGTACGTTCTAAGACTACCGGCCTAGAGCACACGCCCTATGAGTAGAGTCCATGGTTGTGGATCCTCTTCTCTGTTGCCTACTTAGGGTAATTAAAGCACACTACGTATTTTCGCGTATGAATTGATTGAGGATCGAATAGGGCGCTCCTCGGAATCCAGTACAGAATGTGGAGAATTAACCTTCGAATTAATGTTCGCATTCATAGCGTTTGGCAATATCACTTTATTGTAAATACTTCTTCGCTACCGAGTGGTTGGAGCAAACTACAAAATTCTCGTACACTTGATTTAAATTGCAATGTTGCTGCATTTTTATCTCCAGCTCGGCACCTCAGTCGCGGCGGCTTGCTACCAGCATGAGATCTCTAAGTAGAGAGAGAGTGTTAGCTAGCGTTACTCTCATCCAGCTTCATAATTATGAAAATTGATTTGACTACAGGAAAATGGAACAGATGAACAATATTATAGATGTATCTGCTTTTCCACTTGGACCCTTATCCGCTATAAGAACGTAAGGAACTTAGACATGTTTATGTCGTAGACATAACACCACACATAACGAATATTATGACGACGCTACGTGAAGGTCCACAACAGAACTACTAAAACAACAGCCAATGGAGAGCACTGCACCGGGATACAAGGCGATCAGGTCCCAAACTCCAGTCTGGTTAGGTATAAGCGCTCAAGAAATTGGAGAAGGTGGTCTATCTTGTGTGAGGCCCAACTCTCAAGAAAGATGTCAATGATGTACGTGCCCACTCCAAGAATACCGTCCCCCGACACCTCGGATCATAAACACTCGCTTGATCCTGCTATGACGCCACATCCTGATTTGAAGCTTCTGTCAAAGATTGCTTCCTTGGGCACAGTTACCCGGCCTCGAGTTTTGTTTTACATCCCGGTCGAGAACCACAAGGTCAATTCTTCATGTGGCATGACACAGATAGGTAATGAAGAATTCTCCTTTCACAAGGGACGTAAACAGGCTCAAATGCTTAGTCAAAGACGTTCCAACATTACATGACATTTTTGATCACTAATCGGAGCGTATCGTTGATAGTATCGCGTTGTTACTTACCATAATACAAATTTAGCACCATCTTGGTTGGCGCGGCCTCGTTAACCTCTCTCACAGTGAGGATATACAAAGGATACACTATGTGTGTATACTGGTTTATATGTCTTATCTAGAAATGATACACATTGACATACAGCATATGGATAGTGTAGGCGGGCCTAACGATTGTGACCATCTAGTATCTAACACTTACGGAGAGAGAGTGATAATCTCTTTGATTGTATATGCAGATTTTCCAATTATGCGCTCACCTCTGTTCTCAGAGTTATGTATAGAGAACTACGCATTTAAGTCTAAACATATTCTGCTGTTGAGATAAAATCTATAGATCTCCAGGGGCATAGGATCGTGGTTAACTAATAAGCTGGCATTTCTTGGTTCCTAAGTGCTACATAAATCGTTACTTTCTTGATTTGGATCGCCATGTATAAGTGAGTGTGCGAGCTCCTTATCCTGTTAGCTCAATTAAGAACGTATTGTTGAAAGCATATTCCTCTGAAGGGAGGCAAGCTGTGTATATAAACTATCTGCTGAGGGGTCCTACTTGCATTGCCTTGGTTACTATAGCGCATTGGGTAGTGCTGTGAATCTATCTTGATATTCAGAAAGAAAATTGGCGTCTTATGTGATGAATGTGAGAACTCACCGAGAGTCTATATTAGGAGGAAAAGATTCTACGTATGATCAAGGCATACTGTTTGACAAAGTTGCTGTGAATGCATAAAGTACTTATAAAGGTAGATCATTATATTATGTATGGAGCTCGTATTCTTCGTATAAGTATTAAGTATGCTAGTGGGATTTTTTGATCTCGGCTCAAATGGTGGAATTCACCGGTTATGCATAACTAGTCAGTTATGAAGGGTAGGAAAATAGTGTGTTTCATGTATTGACCAATCGACAGACAACACGACACTATAAGAGATCTAACGTCGCTAAAGTGCCATCAGTTAGAGGTCCAATAACAATGAAGCACATCTAATAAAATACTACATGACAAGAGCGCAATATAATGGTACGAAGGCCAGCTGAGACTATTTATATAAAAGCTCGCTTCCATTGCCCTTCAATCAAGTGAGATTGAAAGTATCATGCTCGTTGTGGTAAACCAGTCAGATACCACTAAGCTCATTCACGTGCGTAATTGTTTTTATTGGCGCCTTCTAATATTAAATAGAAAAACAGGAGACTATCTTATATTCACAATTCTATCATATGGTGTCTGGTTTTGGAACTTTAAACTGATATTGGCAACCATTCGATGAGCGGAATTATGTAAGATGTATAATTCTCATGAATTTAATTCATATAATATTTTCTCCTTGCGTGAGTTGTACTCTCCTGGAGTTCATGTGGAGAGAGACATTTACAATAGGGACAGAATTCTATCCTGTAGAGCGAAGACATTCTAAGCCTTACGGTCATGCATGGGCCAGGGTATAAGAAGAGTACCAGCGAACAAGCTATCAAATAACGTGTGCGAGGACCTTAAAGACACATGTGCTCGTTGTTATGCGAAATAACACCCTGCAGTAAAACATATTTTGATGTATTTGTCATTAAAAAGTATGTCAGAGAAAACTTATAATAGTTATGATTTTATCCTGGATACCAAAAAATTCCTTAAGTTGTAGAGAAAGAGCGAATAAGAATCATGTATACTGCTGGAGAGCGAAAAGGATACTCGATTTGTTTAAGAGAGAAATATAATGTGTTAATAATGGGAATACCTCCGAAGTACCTGAATGCTATGTAAACGTCATTTCACAGACTCAGATCATGTCAATATTTTAGATACTACCGTTTTTATAATTGGGCGCCGGTATGAGCTTTAAACTTGCGCACATATTATTTAAATATGCTGCCTTTATAAAAGAGCGTCAGCAAAAATACTTGACGTCTTACTACACTCGTCAGTACTACTAAAGACTTGTTGCTATTTTGTATATCATTACGTATGATATCTCGGGTAATATGACGGTCGTACTAGAGGCGAAAAGCGTCTTTAATGTGTGATAGAATTAGATAATATTTCAGTCATCGGTGTGAGGTTTATTTGTCTTCTTTCTCCGTCTTTACTCTCAACTTTCTGTGTATTGATTCTCTCTCTCTCTCTTTCTACGCCTCCTTGGCGCAGCATCTCTCGCGAATCTCTGTGGTGCTGTCTTCTTGGCGTGTTCGTTTATTTGTATACAGTGACTTTTCTCTGGCATCTTTCGATTCAGTCGTTCAGACCACCTTGATTGTTCTCTTCCTTTTTGTCGGTATTTAGCGAGTTCTCGCCTAATTTAATCATCCGTTGTCTTGTTTTTCAAAGACGCCTATCCTCCCATTTGCCCTCTCCTGAATCGTGTTTGATAGCTCCGCTCATCTCTACAGCTATTTTACTCCTCCCGATCTCCATCCTCCGCTTACCTCGTCTTTCGTTCCAATGTCACTTGAGTTCTCGGATTCTCATCTCTTCCAGTCTCTTATAGTCCAGTATCTTATGCGTTAGTATGCATCTTTTACATTTTCAACCTCAATTATCTTTAAGATATTATGGCGTGTTCGGCACCCGCTATGCTAGAGTAGGCAAAGTACTTTAAGGAGAAATAAACATGCAGAACATGAGAGATCTCACTGTATCCGCTGGTGCACATTTGAGCACATCGTGCAGTTCTGTTTTTGTCGGTAAGTGATCTTGTCACGTAACGTAGTGTCTTAGAAAGAGTAATGCTGGCTACAGTTGAAAGGCCTAAATATATAACTTTGCTTGAAATGAATGCAAAGTTGGTAAAAAGGGTTTTGCTGGCATCCATATAGGTGAAAGTTTGAACTTTTAAATTGTTTTAACGCCAAGAATGGTTGAAATACGATTAAAAAAATAAATTGTGTAATCTAGCCATTTCATTGTTCATTTATATACCAAAATTATCTTCTTAATAAGAAGATGTGTGAATCCGGAATTCTCTTTTTAACAACGCGATAGTTGTTCTGTGTCTTTGTGCCCAAATCCTAGTATGTGAGTGGTCAGAATAGAACGGTGCTATAGATATTGATCCATACGATTGGTACCCATATGAGATTATTCCCATACATGTGTGGTTCAATACAAACAAATTGCGTCCCAACAAATCCGGGAGCGCGATGTCTAATTGCCAAGCATCGAAAAAGATACGAACCGTCGGTCCGATAGGTTGGAACAATAATGATCTAAATGAAGTCCCGAACGGTGATAATACAATCGTCAGCGTCGCATGTTGGCCAATAGGCACTGTTGTTGTTCTGTCCAACTGGCGTATATGTTGCGATGTTACCTAAACATAAGTACCACATCGGGCCAATATAGTAGCTGCTAGTCTGGGTCTATTTGGTCTGATATGTGTGTGGTGATATCAAATTAGATTGATGTAGGTTATGTGTTCACGCCCAACTCGAGAAATTTCACGTCATATGGAGACGTCACCAGTGCCTGCTGGAACGACATCACCTGTGCACCTATCAAAACAATTTGTATCAACGGGACATCACAGACCTACAACAGATAACGCGACATCAAACGTGACAACTACAATAACAGATTTTAAATAACGGACAATCCAACGTGAAATCTACACAATTCAAATGCATTGTTATAACTGTGCGGCCCTATCAAGCTGTGACAACTATCAGAAACAGATTATTTAACTAAACGACATAATAGGCAACAACGATTTTAGAACAACATAAGCCAACAGGCAAAACAACGAGCATTATAGATTGAACACTACTAGATTTAATGAAGACTCCGTTCAGACTCGTTTGACCCATAATACTTTTTCTTAGTCATTAATGGTTTGCGGAAAACCGGTTTTGCCCCCCCTTGAATACAATATCCTTTTTTTCTCCTTGTTTCTCGTCCTCCGCTTGTTTTCTCTTTTTCTTCCTGTTGTTTTTGTTTTTTTTTTTGTTTTTTTTTTTTTTTTTTTTTTTTTTTTTGTGTTTTTTTTTTTTGTTTTTTTTTTTGTTTTCTTTTGTTTCTCCCTCGTTGTTGTTTGGGTTGCTTTCCATCTTCGACAGGAGAGAGCGGCGAACTAGGAGGGACCGAGAGATGGGGGCAGAACGGAAAGGAGAAGATACACTAGTGATCAAGTCGCGGAAGTTCACAGTGAGAGAACCTGCTCAAATGAGACAGATGCACAACTAAAGTCACACACACGATCGACACGTATTACCATTGTAATTCAGTAAAATAATAGTCTCTATACTTCCTGTATAGAGAAAATGCTCAACATAATCCGAATCGGGCAATATCCGTCCCTTGGGACTAATATATAATCAATGTCCCTCAACCCCAGTTAATTTGTAACACTATATATTGCTACCCATGCAGGGTTGTATTAATGCAGAAATCTGCGGAATAAACAAAGCAGTTGAACCAGGGAGCCTGTTTCATCAAAGCGTAGACTTACGCCTAATTTAAGGCGCTAGTCAGAGGGCTTACGCCAATATTGAGTCGCCACGTATTTTCTGACCAGGTGTGAAATTTGGCTTAAACTTAAGGCCGTTGTAATGTGACGCTCTTTGATGAAACATAAATTGGTCTAGATTTTGTGTTAGTCCGGGACTTACGCCTGGCGTAAAAGTTACTGGGCGTACGACCTTTGATGAAACAGGCTCCTGGCCGCAATATTGTTTATAATTATCAGAGGAAGAGTCCATAGAAACTGAGAAAATTCATGCATTCAAAGAGACAGGGACTACGTTTTGAACTGAAATATGTTCACATTTTAGATTACCAATTGTGTTAAATGCTAATCAAGTTATTTCTAGTCATCAGCAAAATCGCAAAATCCATTGTTGAGTTAAAGTAAATATACAGCGCTCACAAATTTTCACTAGTAAACAAAGCCTCGAGCCTTGTTTATGTTTACAAAGAAAGATGGCTTCGTACGAATATCATGTGTTAAAACAATATGAGATGTGAGAAACACTATAGACACTTANTAAAATTATTTACCGCTAAAATAAATACCACCCTTTTGTGGAGAAAACGCTAAATTTGCGTCTCGCTAAAAATTCTACTTATACGGTATGTAAGCAAATCCTGGGACTCAAGTTTTCTAAATCCTAATGACAACTCTGGCCATGTGCATTTATTATTTTACAGTGTTCCCATGGCAACATACCTTGAACCTCTCCTGAGACATGATGCTGGGTTCCGTCCAATAGGGGTCGCTCTGAGAGGTCACGACCTTACCATGGGCGTCGGTGACCTCTACATTAGGGTCACTGATGTGAATATTGACCACCTGTTGTCTAGGGTGTGTGAGTGAATTATACAGCACCGTGCTCACTCTGCCCTAAAATGGCATTAAATTCCTTGAGATTGTAGTATATTAAACTGATTAATAGTTTAATAGTAGTTTAGACATGGCAAAAGTTTCAAAGGAAGAGGGAAGATCATCAAATGACGAGATACAAGGACTCCTTATTTTATTTTAAGAAAAAAACATGTTTGAAGTGGCATAAATTAACAATTCAAGTAACATGAACATAGGCATTCGTCACGTAAAATTTAAAAAAAAAAAAAAATTCCCTTACCTTGTATCCACCTATATTTATTTCTTGAGTATAGAAACAGGAAACACAACATATTGATTTGTTGGCCTAACTTGATCTAACTCGTTCAGAGTCAATTGGATTTAACCTTTTACATAGAACCATTTATCCTCAAAACGTAACCAAAAATCTAGAGCACAAATTCAACAACTGCCATTACTGAAACAGAGTCACGTGCATGATCAACTTTATAAACAAACATCACTTTAAAAACTGATTTCGGTATATATTCATTTCATGGCGATCGTTTTTTAATTGGTAAAATATGAGCTTCCAGTGGCAATTTCTCGATTGCTTAAATTCAAAAATCATCAAAACTGAAAATATATGTTTCAAAACTTTATACAGGACTGTTATATCTTCCACAGGCAAAACTTCCAGCAACTGAAGCTCATATTTCATACTGTTAATATCAATAGCTGCAAGAAGGATGGCACTTGGTTACCATATGACCTTTTTTATTTTATGACGTGTGAGGCTTTCCAAAAGAAATTAAACGAGAATTAAGTTTGGAACGAGCCAATTTCCCACAAACATAACATTACTGCAATTGATCTTATCTATACATATAAATTTTCCACATTCCATCATGCAATTCGCAGCTTCAAAAAGTGCATGTCCCCATATCATTAAAGTTCTATTGATTTTAACCCTAGCATATTATGCATTCCGTATATACATTCTCAGCGAGAGAGAGAAGATTAAGAGCATGAAGTCATTTAATCAAATATAAATAGTTTCTAGCAGTTTTGTTATCGAAAAAATCAATAAACCATTTTTGTAAACGACAATGTACTATTGCGTAACCATATTCTCGTTTTGCATCTTCATGCAATGATTCCTATAATGACCATTCGAAGGAATACTGTATTTTAAAAACTGAACTCCAGCTTTTACAATTTGAAAGCTATCACATACGCATGACAAAAGCTCTTACATGTCACATTGCTCGAGCTGAAAAACAAAAATGCAGTGTTAAAAAAAAAAAAACAATCCTTCACTATCAAATTTTTTTTTAAAATTTTATTGCAAATGCACCATTTCAACAAATTATTACTTTTTCTTCGTATGTGGGGTATTTGTCTTAATAAAAATTTTAGTGGGTTTAGGTGGGTTGGAAAAAAAGTGCCTTTTTCCCGGGGAAAAAAAACCCCCCCCCATGGACATTTATTTCTGGGAATAGCCTTAAGAAAACTTCTTCGTGAGGGTTTTGTTTAATCGAGAAAATTTGTGTCGTATGGTTTGTACTTATGAGAAATTATTTGTCCCGCAGTTGGTTTATGAGAAAAACTCTTGTCTGAAGGGTTTGATTTATTGAGGAAAATCTTGTGGGTTTGTTTATGGGGAAAATTCTAATATCATTTCAGAGCCATACCACTTAACTGAGATTTTTGTGGAAAATTTTATTCGATTTAAGGAAATGTTTGGAATTTTCTTTTCTTTTGTCTTTGTTTTAGTCTTTGATCTCCATGTTTTAGGCTTTAATGTATTGATTTTTGTGCTCTTTTTATAATTGAAAATTCATAATTCATCTGTGAACTATTGAAATTTATTTTTAGACTTCTGAAGCAGAGAAGAACTGCAAAACAATCATTGACTGAGGCTGTGTCCTTCATCTCCCATGGCACCAAAAGTGATACAAACAAAACCGATTCTTCGACATTGTAAAGACAATTTTCCCGAACTCTTTGGATTTTAAAAGTTAAAGTACTCAAAAAAAAACAAAGAAAAATTCATAATATTTAAAACACTTAAGTGAAATTATTTCTTCCAAAGCTAGGGTGACCAATTTTCACTGAGAACTTTAATACAGTTGGAACCACGTCTATCTCTAAACACTGATTATCTTCCGCAATACGCATGATCATGACTCAAGTGATTTTGGAAGTCGCAGTTCACTAATTCTTAAAGTATTATTGCCTCGGTATCTCAATGCCTCGAATATCTCGGTTATTTTTTTTCTTCATCCCAGATCGAGTTCGAGATGATTTTAAGGACCCGTCTATACACCAACAGGGAAATTTGTTTTAGACACTTGAAAAATTAAATCACTTAAGGTGTTAATATAGTTTATGTTAAGTGTATGCTAATGTATTGGTATGGGGCCATTTGATCCCCAGGAAAAAGGTTGAAAAGATATTTGAAGTATTAATGAAAAGAAATCACCATTGCTCACTTGAAGATGAAAATAAAAACATGCAAATAAAGCAGTTCAGTAGTTTCTTTACCTTCTGACATTTTACAAATGCTTGAATTATTAAGGAACTTTGGATACTGCACAATCATTACTGAATATTTCATTAGAGTCTAAGGGCAGATAACTCTTAATAATTGCTTAAAAGTTACTAGCTCTTTTTGTGTGCAGTATATCAAGATGATTTAAGTGATTATGTGACGATGATTCGGTCAGTCGGATTTTATTATCACAATGTTTTGATGTCATTGGATGAGACTCGGTCAGCAGTCAACAACTCTGGTTGATAAAAAGACAACGTCTAACAAAGTCAAAAGATCAGAGAACCAAGGTAACAACTTGTAATGAAGATAATGTGGGGACGCTTACAAGAAAACCATTGCTAAAACCTGTAATTATAAGATTAATGTGAGCGGGACACTAAAAGAACCATTGCTAAAACTGTAATAAAGATAATGGCCCGGGACGCTACAGAACCCAAGATAAAACTGATAATAAAGATATGTGGGGGACCACTATGCTTATTTCAATTTATTAAAGAAATTAATTTCTCGTTCATAGTTAGATTTGTCTAAAGTACTTCGATCTCTTTTTGAGGTACGTGTTTGCTGCATACCTTTCAGTTGCCTTTGATCTTTTTCATGCATTGTGCTTGCTTTAGTTTTGATTTTTCCAATGGGTAATTTGCTGTACCTTTCAGTCCTTTGATTCTTTTTCAGTGCTATTTTTCTGTCGTATTTCTTTCAAGTCCTTTATTCTTTTTTCAGTGCTTGTCTTTGGTCTGTCTGTACCTTTCAGTCCTATTGTTTTCTTTCAGTGCTTTGTTGTTGTCGTACCTTTCAGTCCTTTATCTTTTTCAGTGCTATTTTCGCTGTCGTACCTTCAGTCCTCTTTTGATCTATTCTTCAGTTGCTGTTGGCCTGTATTTAAT
>CAJDSM010094202.1:0-14268 GCA_903981925.1 Ostrea lurida
TGCGGATAATAATGCGCACACACTGACCCAAGCGATATCACATTTGTATAATATGCCCTCAAATTAAAGTCAGCCTTTAAGTGAAATTATTACGTAATGAGATATCGTAGTAAAGAAGAATGTTTGCAATATAAATCGTATACGGTACCAATTTGGTTTACCGTCTTATGCATAAGTGTGTGGCTAGGGTTGTTGAATATTTTAGTAACATAATATTCTATGCAGATATACCTACAGTGTTTGCAGGTTGCTCAACTCACTGAATGCATAAATCTCTATGTTGGTTGTGCTATTGTACTGCAGGACCCTGTTGTATGAATATGTAATGTGACAGTAAAGCCTCATTAAATTCAAAATATTTAATGTGACATTAAATTGTAGTCACAGTTCAGAACAAACATATTAAAATGCAAAGAATGGTTACTGTATTCTTCTAGTTGTCAAGTTGTATGATAATTATTGTACGAAGATGCGCAAAATACCACCTGAACCCTTCAGAGAAGACTTATTTAAACTATATACATGTATATAACAATACTTAAGGTGCTTCACGTATTCAATACGAAACAACTCACCTTAGAAAAGACACCAGAGAGATAATAAAATTCTATATCAGAACATGCGTTAAATACGAATCACCTTACAATGAGTAACACTCGAAACAAGTTCACTGTCCTGATCAGAAAAAAGAGCAATCCTTAGTCAAATTCAATGTCTAGAGAACGGCTGTACAATCGGTAATGATTGCCATTTGTTATCCTTACCTTTATATGGATCTAATAGTTAATGGTAAATCACAGAAATGACGTCCAAATATTTTTAAAACTTGAGTTATACAGTAATGTAGTTCGTTTTACATTATTTCGATTCACTGATCCATTCACTATAACATGGTCAATAACCCAAGGCTGGATACTGACAAAAAGTTGATGTTGCAGAGATATATCGAAGATCGTTTAAATTTATCATTTCGCGAATTCTACGGCAGTTATAATGACCTTGTTTGTGATTACAAATTATCACCAAGTCATATGTGATTTTTGTCACACCCTTTGTTAGACTATTATTTTCCTACTAGAATTGACTTCGGATAATATCGTTTACTTTATGTTGACTAAAGGCTCACGGCGGGTGTAACCGTTCAGCAGAAGATGCTTATTCCTCCATGACACCTGATCCTACCTCCGCTTTTGTCATAGGTCCTTGTTGTCCTACATTCGATTTTGTATATGATTTTTGGATTATGATTATGTTTGACACAATGTTAACTTCGCCTTTTTGTATATAATTATTTGGAATGGACCATTGCTTTGTGTTGTGTGTGTATGTGTATCTACATGAATGCAATATTGATGAAATCGAATCATGATCACTCCCATCCATGCAAATGGAATAAAATGTATAAGCTAAGCAATCCCGTGGATATAACTGAGGTGAGATCGGATGTGTTCGAAAAGTACGCTTCTTTTCACCAGCCACACCGAAATGTGACCATTGTCTTGATTAGGTAAGTGGAGTTATACATAGTCAAAGAACGGTCTTACAATTTGATTTTTGTTGTATTCCTCGCTGTGATTGATCAATAGCAAATTCGGAAACACAGGTTATTTTTGTTTAATCTGGCTAGTGGGACTTCCATGGGCCTTATGTATATCAACGAAACTGTACTTAGAAAGAACCATTAGCGATATGGCGTGGAATACGAATCACTTACACGAGCTCACCGAAACAAGCCCTTGTCCTGATCAGAAAAGGAGTATCCTTAGTCAAATTGCAATGTCTGAGAACAGACTGTTGCATAATCGGTAGTGATTGCTAATTGTTTTCTTTACCTTTTATGACTTGGGTAAATCACAGAATGAGCGTCCAAAAAATTTTTAAATCCTTGAGTCAAACAGTTCTTGTCGTTACCCTATCTGTTTCTTGATCCGATTCACTATAAATGGACGCAATAACCCAAGGCTAGATATGGAGGCAACATTCTGAAAAAAGGTTGATGTTGCAGGGATATACGAATCGTTTAAAGTTATTCATTGTCGCCATTTACGCGCCTATGAATGACCTTGTTTTATTACAGATTATCACTCTATTTGACGATGTTTGTCCACATTGTAGGAATATTCATTTTACCTGTTGATTTTCTATAATTTGGACTCTCGGGATTAGCCGCTTACTTTATCTTGACTAAAGGGCTCGCGAGGTGTGACCGTTTCGCAGAGGATGCTTATCTCCATGACACTGATCTCTACCTCGCTTTGTCAGATGTCCGTGTGCCCTACATTCAATTTTGTATATGTTTTTTGGACTCAGATTATGTACACGATGTTAACTTCTGCCTTTTTTGTATTAATATTTTGGAATGGAGCAGCCGTTTTTTGTGTGTATGTATATCTACATGAATGCAATATTGAAAGAAACGAACGGGGTGCTACTCCTCCTAGCACCTGATCCCACTCTGGTGTGTCGGGTCCGTGATGCGAATCTTGTTTTTTGTATTGCTATCTAGAGCTTAGAGATTGATCACTGTCGTTATCTTTGCTTACATCATGATCACTCCCGATCAATGCAAATGGAATAAAATTTATAAGCTAAGCAAACTGAACCCAGGATATAACTGAGGTGAGATTGGGTGTCTCGAGGTACGCTTCTTTCACGCAGCCAACCGAAATTGCCATTGTCTTGATTAGGATAGTGAGTTTACTAGTCAAAGACGGTCTTACAATTTGCTTTTTGTTGTATTCCTGCGCTTGTTGATTGATCAATAGCAAATTCGGGAACACAGGTTATTTTTGTTTAATCTGGTTATGCATGGAATTCACAATCCTTTACACCTCCAATATTCGGACTATTTTCATACAGTATGCATCACTGTTTGGGATTCCAAAGCTGCTATTGCGGGATAATAATGGACACACTGACCCAACGATATTCACATTCGTATAAAATGCCTCAAATTAAAGTCACCCTTTTAACGAATTATTACGTTAGGATATGATAGTAAAAGACGAATGTTTGGCAATATAAATCGTTACGGTACCAATTTGGTTACGTCTTATGCATATGTATGGCTAGGTGTTTGATATTTTAGTAACTAATATTCTTGCAGATATTCTTCAGTGGTTTGCAGGTGTGTCAACTCATGAATGCATAATTCTCTAGTGTCGGTTGTGCTATTGTACTGCAGGACCCTGGTTGTAACTATTTTAACTGTGACGATAAAGCTTCGATTAATGCAAAATATTAAAGTGAATTATTGGCACAGTTCGACAAAATATTAAGATGCAAAGTTGGTACTGTTTCTTCTAGTTGTCAGTTGTATGGATTAATTATTGTTACGAAGATGCGCAAATACACTGCTGAACCTCAGGAAGATTATTTAAACTTATCATGTAGTATAACAATACTTTAAGTGCTTACAGATATTCAATACGAAAACTCCTTAGAAAAGCACCAGAGGAGATACATAAAATCTATATTACAGAACCATTGCGTTAAAATCGATCACCTAACATGAGTAACACTCGAAACAACGTTCAGGTCCTGATCATGAAAAAGAGCATCCTTAGTAAATTCAATTGTCTAAGGAACCGGCTGTCCGTTCGGTAATATTTGCATTTGTTTCCTTACTTTATATGGATCTCTAGTTAATGGTATATCACAGAATGACGTCCAATATTTTTAAACTTGTTTACAGTGAGATGTATTCGTTTTAACTTATTTCATTCACTGATCATATCACGTATAACGATGCAATAACCAAGGTGGATTACTGCAAAGGTGATTGTTGCGAGATATATCGAGCTCGTTTAATTTTCTTTTCGGATTCTTACGCAGTTATCATACTTGGTTTGTGTTACAAAGATTATCCAGCATATTGTGATTTTTGTCACACCCTTTGTTAGACTTTTATTTTTCATAGGAATTGACTTCGGAATATTCGTTTACTTATGTGCGAAAGGTCACGGCGGGTGGAACCGTTCAGCAGAAGATGCTTATTCCTTCATGACCCTGTCCTACTCCGCTCTTTGTCAGGTCTTGTTCCTACATTCGATTTTGTATATGATTTTTGGCATTATGATTATGTTTGACACAAGTTAACTCGTCCTTTTTTGTATATATTTTGGAGGACCATTGCTTCTGTGTTGTAGATGTCTCGTGTAGCTACGATGAATGCAATATTGATGAAAGTCGAACTCATGATCCTCCATCATGCAAATGGAATTAAAAATGTATAGGAGCAATCCCGTGGGATATTAACTGAGGTGAGTCGTGTGTTTCGAAAAGTACGCTTATTTTCGACCAGCACCCGAAATGGACCATTGTCTTGATTACGTAAGCGGGTTATATCATAGTCAAGAACGGTCTTACATTATTATTTTGTTGATCCTCGCTGTTGATTTGATGCAATAGCATTTCGGAACCCGGTTTTATTTTTGTTTAATTGGCTAGTGGGCTTTCCATGGGTAGCAATGCATATTGCGTGGATATAATGCGCACACTGACCCAATCGATATCATTCGTATATATGCCCTCCATTAATAGTCATTTCCTTTAAATGAATTTATCAAGTATGGAAGACTCGTAAAAAACTCTGAGCGTGTTCTACGCTTTTGCTTTGGTTTAGCGTCTTTGCCAAGTGGATGGCTTAGGGTGTTGAGATATTTATAGACCGGCTATATAGCTTTTTAGCCCATTTAAGGAAGATCTAGCGGCGTACGGACATCAACTTGGTTTACGGGTCTTCGAAAATTTTATTGCCAAACGGAATACAAAAGATTCAAACATGTTGAGAGCACAGCGAACGTAGATCACCAGATAGTATTAGCTAATTGTATAATGTTTTAATTTAGTTGGACCGGTTTGATTAAGGTATACGAACAAGGTTTATCTTAAAGGTATTTAAGTAGTGGGATTGGAGATACGCATGGATATTGTTTGTGCTTTGGACGTGTATCTCGGTTATACCTGCGTGCATATTTCTTTTTTATTTAAGGTAGCTCACTAACCAAAAGGTTGAATTAATGATTTCGTTTGAGACCTTTCAAGAAGCTAGTTTTTGAATCGAAGAGTATATTACCAATAAGGTTTCAGTGTTTTATCTGATTTTGGGTGAGGTTTCGCCGGGATACTGAAAAAAGTTTTCTTTGCAGAAGCTAATGTGCCCCCCTATTTCTGTATTTGGATGTAATATATGAACTTAGATCATCCTAAATTGTCAATCTTGTTTTTTTAAAAATTACTAAAATATTTATGCATATTGAAAATATTATTTGTGATGTTTTTTTTAAATGCTAGTGGTGACGATAGGTACAAAATAAAAAAACATGTTCACATGAATCTAAGATGATCCAATGGGCAATTTAGCGCTCATCCGTCTTACTATAAGCGCCCTAACAAGCATTACACTGGTAGTACCGAGTTTGAGTTATGGCATCTTTCCAGACTATCTAGCTTGCTCATCGCGCACCAGAACAAGTGCCCGAATCCTCAGTGATAGACATAGCTTATCTATATTTATATACACTATGATACTTAACACTTAAAACTATACACGTACCCCGCATCATCTCCCGTGAGATGAAGCTGCCACTCTACGATTATAAAGGCGATAACCCGACGGATACCTTCATCTTCATTATAGGGCTGTGTGTAATACCGGTCTTCGATATATTGCGATTATTTCTAAAAAAAATATCGCATAGATACATTTTTTCAATACGGTATAATCGCGAGAATGCGTCGGGCTCAGACATTAGTTTAGACTTGAGATTGCTATAATCTTCTAATGTATTGACTGAAGCATTTCTGTGACTATCAGCACTAAGATATGTTTTAAGTTACTTCCAACATAGCGACGGAATTAAGCGCCATATATCATGTGCCTGACTATTCAAAACACTTTTTAATTTCAGGTTTCTGCATGGATCATCTAATCAATGGAAAAGAGAAAAGATCGTTGATATCTCTTGTGTGGAAAAATTATTGCAAGTCATTCCGTAAGTACCTTGAAATTCGCGATGCGAATGTCACTGTACAGCCCATTCGTTATTATGACAATGGTGCCTTCTTGAATTACACTCACATTAAGACGGGTAAACCGAAAAAGCCCATTCCTGATCATAATCGAAGCTCCATAGTCAAATTAATACTAGAAACGTGGCATTAATGGATACAAAAAGGCGGTTAAATTGTTTCCAAGTATCATAATCCAAAAAATATGATACAATGGAGTGTAGGGCAACCGGACCTCCGATAACAAGCGAAGGTAGTATCAGATCATGAGGAGTTAGCTCCTTGCTGACCGGTCCGCCGTACCCCTTAGTCAAATAAAGTATTAAAAGGTGAGGTGTAAACATCATCTGCGGAACATTTGCACATTCGTGAGCCCTTAGATTTAATGTAATAGCTTAAAACGGTTGAACAAGGTTAGGACAAACATTACAATCCAAAGAATACATTGCTTGTTTCTGTTGAATACGAGTGATAGCATTTCTGGGATTCATCTCATGTGGCATTGTTACGTGACTTGAGAAAGCTTAAATTATCGATGTAAGGCCAAGGATTTCAAAATAGGTCTTAGATTTCATAACAAATAAGTGAGGGTGAGGGCGAAATAAACACAATTGTTATTTTATTTTGGGATGATCATAGGCTAGCATCAAGGTACAAAATTAAATTAAAATAATGGAGATTACCATGATAGCTTATTCAGAGATCTTTATTATTTTTTTATTAAAATAATTTTATTAGAATAAATAATCACTAGGCAGTGCTTCTTATCCTTCTCGACATAATTATCCTCTACTGCAATTATTCAAACTGATATTATTTCATTAGGTATTTGAAGAGTATCATGAATACAAAGTAGGGGATTAAACCCATTGCACTTCAAGGACTTTCTCAAGGGTTACCTCTGTCATTTCGTCAGATACGGCATCAAATATCCTTTGGTCGTTGTATCCATAATGTCCAAAAATTACGTGATTTTTGGATTGAGAGCGACATTATAGGATTGATGTTACCATTGTTTTTTTAAGATGAGTGAGCGAATCTTAGACTAGATTACAGTTGGCTGCGTAAGAGTGTTCCGTTTTCGTGTACATGTGTACGTAACTTCATCATAGACTGAGCTCTAGGGTGATATGACTTGAACTAAAGATGCTATTGGTTGAAAAATAATTGAAGTTCTTGTCACAAAAAGAATATAACCTTATTGGGTAAAATTAATAACAAGTTTCTTTATATAGTGTTACATGAATCCAACATGCCGTTATCCATCCTAGAAAGAACTGGCAAATAACATTTCATTATGTATTGCTTATGTATTACTCGATTTTCGTCCGGCTGTTAGTATCTTTGCGCCACCCGGCCCGTACCCCCTAAAGAATCTAAGGTATTGCAAAGGTTCGTATGTCTCTCGGAACCATGACTAACCACTTTTTCATTAGTGTCGGTAAAAAGTCTACAGGTGTGATTACTGTTTTAATATTCTTTTGATAAGGATTTCTGAATGTTTTGCACCTGTCTTCCAAGTAATTATTTAATCACGCTATATCATCTAATTCATAGGGACAACGAAAAAAAAAAAAAAAAAAAAAAAAATTCTATTGAGGATGTTTGCGATTTCTTGTTACCATTTTTAACACGACAGAAATAGGGTTTTTTTATATTCATTTGCTTTAATAGGATTTCGTTGCTTATTGCATTTTTATTTTGTATCTCATTTACACAGAAAGTTGCATCATGCTTACCCTTTGCTTTAGGTGTCAATTGCCTGGTTGTTTTTTGATGATATGTTCATTTGAAGTTTGATATATAGACTTACCGTTTTGATTACAAAGGCGAAAGTTTACACATTGTTGATTCCCAAAAACCTAATTTTTTTTTTTTTTTCATTAATCAAAAAAAAAAATATGACAAATCGATGGTTAGGGCAAACGGACTCGACAAAGCGAGTAGGAGTTCAGGTGCCGTGAGGAGTAAGCATCTTCTGCCGTCCACCCCCGTGAGCCCTTAGTGAATAAGTAAACGCGATTACCCGTCGTCAAATTAGGTAGGAAATGACAGTCTGAACCCAAGGGTTGACATCAGTTACATATGACTTAGTGTAATTTGTATCGAAAAGGTCGATTATAGCACGTGAATTGCGAAGATGATGACTCTTAACGAGGATCGTATATAACCTGCATCATCAACTTTTGTTAGTAGTTGACATCGCTTCTAAAAAGGCCGCGCATACGATGCTGCATACTTGCGGATCGAATCAACGGGATTCACCATAAGCAGGCTGATAGTGGTAATGTTATACATAAGAAAGGAAGTGACCTTGCAAGTCAAGTCATCCGTTATCTATTGTAGTTGGTCAGAATCTGCATTAGAGTAATTTAAGTAAAATATCCAATATCGAGCAGATATGTGCAGATTCGGTGGTTGTCCTGGGATGTCGGTTCTTCGGGTATATCAAATGGACCTAATTGTGCAAAATGTGATCTATTGATAATTGTCATTAATTGGATGATCCAACTAAATTAAGAATCTTTCAATATGATAGCAAATAGACAACGTAGCAAAATAAGCGCGACTCTAATTCAAGTCAAATGAATATACCCCCCCCCCTAAACATTGTATCGTGTGTAATTATAATCCTTATTATTTATCTAATTTCGCTTTGTAGAAATGTTATTTTTATCGGATCCGGCTCTGAAGTCTATTATAAGCTCTCTCGTTCTGTCAACACACCAGCTGATTTTATTGTAACATATAATTTGAATTTGGCAATGGCTTGTGATGTTGGCTATATAATATGACATCAAAAAGCGAGAGTAACTTGTCGTAACCGTAATGAACAAAATTCACTAGAAAAAGACACCCGGTATAGTGGAGTAGGTGATATCAGGTGATTTCGTTGATCATAACACATCACTTACGCGGGTCCACACCCGAACAGCCCACTGTCATGATCGGAAAATCGGAGAATCTTCAAGTCAAATTCAATGTGCGGACCGGCGTACAATAGGTATGAATGTGACTAAATGGTTGGTCACAGGACTGAAGTCCAATAAAATACAGTTCTTAAGTTCACTCGCCCTATTCAAATATGGAAACGACTTCATCTAAAATTCATATTCATTAATATGGCCTATAACCGATTTGAAATATTCGGATACCGATCTTACAGTGTTTGGGAGGTGGTCAATCCATGATGTGCTTCTTTTATGTGGTTATTCAAATTTTCCTTATACCAAGTTACTGAACGTATGTGATATCTCAGTCACGAACGATGCTATCGCGTAGTTAGATTGTATAACAACATTAAGTATTTCGGAATATAGTTCTTCTATATTGAACGAAATTCCTGTTTTCTGGCTGTGGAAGGATTGACTTATTGGTTATCAATGAAGTTGCATATAGAGATTTGTATTCGAGATAATTTAATTGTGTTGTACAATCGTACAGTATTGGGGATATTTCGTTTGTGATTGAGATACATACGTCGATCTTGTTATAACGAAATTGGTAACCGCTTAAGAATGGCCTTCAGTGGAATTGACACCTCAACACAATATGAAGTATATCGTATCGAATAGTTTCAAAAATCGGTTAATTAGCCTATTAAGAATAATTGAATGAATGAAGTCGTTCCAATTTTGTAATAGGGTGAAGTGGAATTATGAACTTTTTTATTTGAATTCATTCCTGTGACAATCCATAATACATTACAGACCTATTGTACGCCGTCCTTAGTAATGAATTAGCACTGATTTCTCCGTTTTCTGAGGCATGACAGTGGTGTTTCGGTGTGAAGCGTCGAAAGTGTGTGTATTAACGAATCAACTGATTCATGCTACATTATCCCTTCTGGTGTTCTTTCCTAGGTGATTGTTTCAACGTTTGCACAATTTTAACTTCGCCTTTTGTATTCATAAATATATATAGCACATACATTAACAATGCCATGTTCAATATCCAACAATCGTCTGGCTTACAAGTAAAATCGACTGGTGTTGGTTGACAAACTGTGAGAGAGTTTATATAGATTCAGAGGGCGTGGAGTTCGAGTTAAAATGTAATACTAAGCTGGAAATTAGATAAATATATATTATTAAACGACGACGATACAATGTTTTTAGGGGGTGCTATATTCATGTTGACTTTGAGATTAGGATTTCGTCGCTTATATGCTACTCTTTTTGCTAATCATATTTGATAGATTCTTTAATTTATTTGGATTCAATCATCACCACATTAACAATATAATTAACAATCTTTTCATTTTCCACCTTCTGTATCATTTAACTATCCCGAGAGAATCGACATAAAGGACCACCACAGATCATGAAGTATCTGCTCTATTTGGGATATTTACTTAAATTGACTTAAATGGCGAACGACAACCACATATATGATAAGCGTGATGACTTTGACTTGCAATCGTAACTTTCCTTTTCTAATGTATACTACCACTATCCCTGCTTTATCAGGTGTGTTATATTCCCAGATTGTTCGATAGCAGAGATATATGCGTATGAGCCCTTTTTAAAGCGATGTCAACTTTACTAAGCAAAAGCTTGATTGATGCGGGTTATAACGAATCTCGTATTAAAGTCATCATTTCCGCCAATTCTACGGGTTCGCATGACATGACACGTGTTGCGATTACAAAATATACATAAGTCATATCGGTGATGATTTTGTTTCAGTACCTGGCTTTGTTAGGCACTGTACCTTTTCCTACTAGATTTGACGACGGTATCGCGTTTATTTATTTCGACAAAGCTCACGGCGCGTTTGTGACAGTCAGAAGGAATGCTTACTCCTCATGGCACTGATCTACTTCGCTTTTGTTCGGGGTCCGTGTTGCCTACACTCGATTTGTATATGTTTTTTTTTTTGAATTTGATTACGTTTGACCAATGTTAACTTCGCCTTTTTGTATTCAAAGGTTAAGTCAAAAATAACATTCAATGAAAATTCTTCATTCAAAAACAACCGTGCATTGAAACTATAATGCCAAGGTATGATTTTGCCAAGTCTTTACTTGTCAAATGATATGAGCCAAATTAACATTGCAAATAAGAACGAATCCTATTTAAAGTTCAATGAATATGAAAAGAACTATTTTGTTCGTGTTTTAAAAATGTAAGTTGAAATGCAAACATTCCTCCTTAGTTTTTTCGTTGCCTCTTAGATTAGATTCTGATATATCGTATGTAAATTTAATTTGGAAGACAGGTGGGCCAATTTCAGAATCTTATTCAAATTGATTTAAACAGTAATACAATTCTCTGTGACGCTTTTTACGACCATAATGATAATGTGTGATGCATGTTATGGTTCGAGAGGTCATAACGATATTGTCACTACTTATTTTGGGGTAGGGGCGGGTAGGCGCAATCTACTAAAGTCGGAATGAGAATCGAAATTACATAACACATTCTAATAGAAATGTTAGTGTTTGACAGTTCTGTAGTCTGGATGGGTAAGCATTTGATGTCAGTGTTAGACATGTATATAGAAGAACTTTTTATCTTTTCCAATAGGTTTATCTTTTCTGTGACAGAATTCATTATGTTTTGTTACAAATAGCATTTTATGAGTTCAAGTATTACATTCCTAGTACGCCTCTCTGATGAGTACGTACACATGTACACTGAAAACACTGGAAATATCTTCGCCATGCCATTGTATATCTGTTCTAAAGCTTCCGTCACTTCATTTTAATAACACTGGCTAATTCTTCATCATATATGTTCGACTCTCTATCCACACATCAACGTAATTTATTTGGCGCTTTCTATGACAAGCATACAAATATTGATGGGCCGCTATCTGACGATGACGAGGATGTCTTGAGAAAAGTTCTTGACCAGTGCATGTGGTTTTTTCAAGTTTCGCCCTGCTTTGTATGCATGATACTCAATACCTGTGATATTATAAGTTTATGTTGCTTAATAATTGCAGGTAGAGATTTATGTGCGAGGATAAATCTAAGACTCCTAGTGATATTTTTAAATAATTTATTTCATTAAAAAAATAATAAATGATCTTGAGATTAGATCTTCATTGGTAAGGTGTCTCATTTATGTGTATTTAATTTTGTCTCCTGTGTATCTTCTAGCTTTGTTAACCATCCCAAATTTAAATGATTTGTTGTTATTTCCCCTCACACCCCATTTTTGTTTGCAAAATCTGAAGCTATTTTTGAAATCTTTGCTTCAATCGATTTAATTTTAGCTTCTTAGGTGGGTTAGTGATACAATGCACATGAGAGAGATCTAGAAAATGTGTCATCTGTAGCGTACAGATAGCAATAGCATTGGTTATTTCTATGGATTAACATGTATGTGTTCCTAACTGTCTTCCACCGTGTTTTACATTACATTATGCTAAGGGCCTACGTATTGTGATTGTCGCAGATGATGTTTACTCCTCCATTAGGCCTTTTTTAATACTTTATTTCGACTAAGGGGTACGGCGGCATGGACCGGTCGCAGAGGATGCTTATCCTCCATGGCATCTGATCCTACCTTCGCTTTCTTCGGAGTCCGTGTTGCCTACACTCGATTTTGTAATATTTTTTGGATATGATTACGTTTTTGAAACATGTTAACTTCGCCTCTTTGTATACCCTAAGATCTGTCAGCTCGTTTTCAGATATTGAATTTGACTATGTTTTCGATTTATGATAGGAAGTGGGCTTGTTTCGGGTTTTACCGTTCTTATGTGATGTGTACTTCAACGAAGGCACCCGTTTTCGTATTAATTATTGGCTGTGTTCTCATGCTCACATTTTCGCACTGGATGATTTAAAGTGTATACATATGTATTGCTAATATTTGTTGTCTCAATTAAGAATGATAACCCGATCTCTTTTATAGCTTTCTTTCATTATTTGTAAGATTGAATTTACTGTAATGATGTCAGTCGACTAACCTGAAACTAGTAAAAAAGTCTCTAATAGTCAGGCCACATTATATACTTGTGGCTGTTAATTCCGTCCTTTGTGGAAGTAGTAAAACTATTCTTAGTGCTTGAAATAGTCACCAGATGCTTCCCATATACATTATGATACTGAGCAATTCAAGTCTTAAACGTAATGTTGAGCCACGCATTTTCTGCATATCCGTATTTGAAAAACGTATCGTGATGCGATATTTTTTTTTAAAATGAATCGCATATTCGGATACCGGTCTTTCACACAGCCCTTATAATCTTTATCTCTCGGTGTATTTTCTAGGTACTTGTTTCTTATTGGTAGACGTGTAGCACCTTAATTAGTATTAATAGTTGTTATATTAGAAGTTTTAGATAAGTTTTCTCCTGAAGGATTCGGATTTTTGCTCATGAGATGGATTACTTGAAAACTGCTAACTCAATATTCTGGTACATGTTCAAGGTTGAGGCTATTAAGATGGCGCTTAATTGCCAATGTAGATCTGTTAGATTCTTTTACTTTGTTTTTTATTTTCCTATTTCATCCATAGATTTAAAAAACATCAGAAATATATTTTCATATTTTATAAATATTTTTATTTTTAAAACACAAGTTTTAAGACATTTTTAGAGTTGCATTCATATATTACATCAAATACAAGAAATATTGGGGATTCTACATATTTTCTTGCAGAAAACAACTTTTCAAGTATTTTTTTTTTCAGGAAAATTCACAAAAATCGATAAACAACTGAGAGACTGTTTTTAATTCTCTTTCGATTCAAAACTCTGTTTCTTGAAGGTGCTTAACGATCATTAATTAAACCTTTGGCGTAGTGAAGTACCTTAATAAAAAAATGATGCAGATGTTTTACGTGATACACGTACAAGAATAAACATATCAGTTGCGTATCTACAATCTCAATTAAATACCTTTAATTAACTTGTTCATATTTATCAACAGTGTAATAAATTAAACTTAAGTATATTTATAATATATCTATTCTGGTGATTACGTTCGTTGTGCTATCAATGTTGAACATTTTTTGTATTTCGTTTTAGTCAATATAAATTTGCGACACGACCCGTATAGAACCAAGGTGATGTCCGTACCCTTTTCTTAATGATGCTAAAAGGCTATTATGTCTGGGGTTTAGTTATATTCACACCCTGCATTACCTTTGTGCATAAGAGCGGTAAACTCCAATTGCACAACGCATTCAGTTCATTATGATAAATTCATTTTAAGGAATAGATTTAATCTGAGGACTCATTATACGATTGATATCGTTTGGTCAGTGGTGCTGCTTATTATCGCAATATGCCGCTTTTCTA
>CAJDSM010094239.1:2982-14722 GCA_903981925.1 Ostrea lurida
ACTACCGGTTACACAAATTATTGGACCGCAACAGATATCTAATTTCATTATGTAGGCTATATCATGTACTTATGGTAAAGGAGAATATTGGTGAGCCAGGATAGGACAAGGGCTATAACTTAGTGAAAAATGAATAGATCAAATCCAAATTCGACTTTGATCTGTAACTTGGTATGGCAAAGCAATGTACCAAATATCAAATGAATATCATGCAAGCAGAGAAAAAAAGTGCGGAAAACTGATAATTTATGAAATTTTCTAAGTCCAAGGGCCATAACTCAGTGAAAAATAAATGGATCGAAACCAAACTCGAACTTGATCTGTAACTTGGTATGGCAAAGCAATGTACCAAATATCAAATGAATATATGAAAGCAGTAAGAAAAAAAGTGCGGAAAACCAATGGGGACAGACAGACAGACACAAAAGAAGAAAGCTATAGTCCCCTCTGGTTACAAACCGACGTAAATCTAGATTAGCTCGTTTTAAGTTTTGAAACCATCGATACGCCACCTTTTTAAATATTTTTAGTGTTTTTAGATGTGTATCATTGGCTGGGATCAATTTGTGTAATTTAAAATCTTTATTTGATCATTTGCAAACCTATTCATTAGTTGCGAACCTGTGTAATTTACACGTTAAATTGCTCATTTGCAAGCCTAGTCATTAGTAAACGGTTGTTTGTATTTACTTGTCCCAGCCAATTAATTTTCTATATTTTAGTTTATTGCGTCATTTGTCTGATCTTGGTTTATAACGCCAATAGTTTTGATCATGATAATAAATGACTTATTCACTTAACCTTTTGTTATATTTTATCGCACGTGTTAAGGTAATCAATAACAAAAACAGCTTCGGAATGCCAGTATTTTTATTCCTTATTTTTTAGCGCAAAATTGCTTGGTATAAATATATTTACACGTTGCTGATACACGCATGTGAATGTATTGGAGCTAATATATACTGTTGTAAAGGAAGGATAGAAAAGAAAATTGTGTTACGGTGTGTGACTCGTTGACTGTCAAAATGCACCCGCAAGCTCGAGCATTTTTACAGCCGACTCGTGCCAATATAAGTTCAATAACCCTATATCATCTATATCCAATGAGCCTGTGGCTCATGGACAGAAAGAATCAGTACTTAAAATCTAGTTTATATATTTGAAAAACTATATGAAAATATAAGCAATAAAATGTTTTTCTATGTTGGTTTGCTGCTTACGCGGGTTGTTTTGTTTCCTGCAATGCTAGCTGCCTTCAACACCCGATAAAACCAACAAAGAACACACTTTATTGTTTAAATGAGTTAAACTGCGGAGGGCAACACTTAATTGTTTTGTGTGGGACGAAGTTAATATTGTATTGTTGCTTTAGACGCAGTTTCCTTGCGAGGGGTGAATGATTGTTATTGAAATGCCTCAGATTGAATAGTCGTATTACACCTTCGTATCTAATGTTACACCTTCTTATTTTATGTTACACTTTCATGATTCATAACTGACTAATGTCTTTATGTTTAAATACGAAAACAGTATATGTACCCATGATTCAGCTAATCTGGTGTTGTTATATTATATTATACATGTACATAATGTTATATCATGATTATTTGAAAGGTGGAACATTAATGTTATTTGTCTTACTACAATTACTGATTGTAATATTTGTAAATGGTAATATTTTCAAAACGTCGACGACTAAAATGTGTCTTCACTTACAATGATTTTAAATATCTGTTGATACAGTCAATGAGTTCAGTTATTTAGGAGTCATTTTGTCACGATCTAGTACATCATTTTGCAAACAATGAGCAAAATTAAAAAAGAAATGACACGAAGATATATCTGAGTCTTCAAAGGGAATGATTTACAGAATTTAAAAAAAAGACTTCAATGTGAGGAATATATGACACTATTACCAAGAAAGTTAAGAAAAATCTTTGTTAAATTCAGAACTACAAACTACAAACCACCACCTTCCTGTTGAAGTTGGCAGATGGAGTAATATTGAAAGGAATGGACATTTTTGTACACTTGTATATTATGCAACTTGAACTAAATTGGTGATGCATTTTATTATATTCTTGAATGTAAAGCATTGTGCATTAAGTAGAGATTTTTAAGTAGAGAATTCTGTTCTGCCCCAAACACTATAAAAATAAAAAATTGCGAACTCATGTCTTCTAAAGATTCTGTATATCTAAGAAAGCTACATCGTATGTATACTTATTTTGAAAATCAATAATTTTTGTTCTCCTGATTTTTCATGTTTTACCACATCTTCGCAAGCCGAGTGTCCGATTCTTCTTACTCTCATCTCCCCCTTGGCAGATTTAGTCGCGACTGAATTGCCATGCATCTAACGGACAATGCGAGTTTCTTGACGGAAACACTCGAGTGAACAATTGTATGGGGTTTTTTATATTTAGGTGTACATACTTGTTGCGTGCTTATATCACCTTTATGTTTCAGGCGTAAACGTCGTATTAAAACTTGCCTTTCTGATCTTAACGATTCTACGTTGTGTTTTATGTCATACTCAATCTTCCGAATTTGTTCAGTCTATTCCAGCACATTCCACAGATACACTGCCCTCTGCCATCATTTGGGTGCGACACGTAATCGATAATCTCTAGTAACTGGTCAAAAACTCCGAATCTTTCTCCAAAAATTGTACGTCTTTCTTTTAGGGCAAAATACAGTGGCAAAGCCGACTACATGGACCATACTTCACTCAAACCGAACAGGTATGAATGGCGCAATTTGATTGGATGCCTTGGGAGACAAAGCGCGATACTTTGAAGGCTTAGAAACTCGACTAAATCTGCCAAGGGGGAGATGAGAGTAAGCGAATCGGACACTTGGCTTGCGAAGATGTTTGCCACTGCTACTGTATATATAATTACTAGTAAATACATTGTACATGTATGTTTTTTGTACCTCATGTACCATTCCATGGTTTTGAGTGAAACGAATTGAATTGATCTATAGATTGGGTACTTACATGTAAATTGTAATTTGTCCCAAGTAATGACAAATGTCGCCTATATTGACAAGGGATCCTGAAGATGAAATAATTGTTAACGAATTGATCTATTATTTCGCGCAGCATGAACAGCTTTCGATCTAACGTCAGATCTATGTATAAATTCATGTTTATTGGTTATAATTAAATTGTTGTCTCTAGGGAAATTCCCAAGTTGGATCACCACATAGTTTCATACATGTACGTGAACATCCCGGTTGCGGGATATGCAGCTGAGTATATTAGTCGGACATATGCTGAGAAAGATAAAGATTCTTATTCGATTTTCATATTAAAAGGTGGAAAACCAACCTTCGAAATGTCGTATATGATAAAGAATGATATTTTGATGCTACATGTAGCTGTATAAAAGTAACCAAGTAAAATTTGATTTCTGACAGTGAACCTACACAACCAGTATTATGGAAGGAATGTTATTGACCATTGAAAATTAACGACTGATTTTTATTTTGATACATATTGTAGTTGATCTTTTGTGGTTTTCATGTTAACCAGTATAAAAATGTAACTTCTCTCTATCACCTTTTAGTAATGGTCAGTATTCGGATTATACATGTACATTTTTTAATTCTAAAGGGTATGTGATACTATTTACAGCTTTGATTCATTTTCAGAAATACTTCTCCTGAGAAAAAAGTATTGTTACTAGGTCTATATCCCGGGGTCTATATTAAGATTAAGCAATGCATTGTATGAATATGATCAGGATCAAGCGCTGGAACAGGAAGGTAATTTTCCAATAACTTATATTTGAGTATCGCTTTGTAAATAATTTATTTGCAATCTGAATAACAAAACAAATTTGAAAAGTCAGGATTATTTTTAAGCAGTTTTGTATTTGTGCAGACTTTGGGGGAGTAGCTGAATTTCTAACAACACGGAAATTTCAGAAAGAAGTTTTTGCAGTATAATAGCTTTGGTCTCGATTTGCAATAACTAAACTGTATCTAAAGCAATTTTACAAATATTTTATGGACCGATGGGGATATACATGTCATAGAAGCAGGCTGCATACGCATTAATATGGTTTACTTTCCACTACACCCCAATAAATGGCATTGGATTTCCTGGAGATCCATGTATATAAGCGTCAAACGACCATCAACACTAAGAGTTTTATCGCGCTGACGTCACAAATTCAGATTGTTTAGTTTTTCGTGTTGAATTGTAGCAGATATAGAAAGTAGTTTTTAATATCGTCTATACCTCTACTGATAAAAAAATGTGTAAAACGAAACTTATAAATTTTATATATTTCCTGAAAATCATTAAAACCTGACTTCTTTGCAAAAAGTTAATTCAGTTTGATGATCTGATACATTCCTATTAAAACAACTAGCAACTTTTTGTCTAACGAAAAGTTCTGATATACATGTATTTGGAATGGAATCAATGTGGCTCATGTATACGAGGGATATCAATCACAGTTTACGATTGCAAATCATAGCGAGCGGGTACCGGTTTTAAACATTGTATGAAGTTAACCTGGTTTTAATGTTTGCATCGTTAAAATAAAACAGTAAGATATTATCATGTAAAGAGTAAGAAAGAATCTAACGTCCTTAGAACAAGCCTGTTCGGCTTTACCTCGGAAAATAGACTTGCTACATGTATATCTCACCTCTCGGGCTAGTGGAATCTTGCTGACTCTCTCTATACTTTCACTGTATAATAAATATCGAACTCTGAATCTTGTATTTATCAAAAAGTTGCAATCAGCTACTGTTAATTCTTATTTCCATGCGTCGGTTTAAGTATAAGTACGTTGCGTGTTTAGGGAATATTGATTTCACGACCGGCGATTTATCGTTCGTTATCACAGTTCCATGTTCCTTTTTGTGGACAATATGTTTTATCTTGAAAAGACCACCACGACAATGCATGTTGATCAAAAGTGATCAAAAGAATCATTGCTCACAAGTGCGCTAAACAATCGTTAAAAGTCCAAAATGATGTTAGAATATGAAATGTTTATCTCTGACGTCAAATTACAAGAAGTGATACGAAGTTTTATTGTTTCTGTTACATAAAAAATATTTTTAAAAAAATAATATTTCAGATCTCAAGGATTTGACAAATGCCCAGGTTAGTGAAACACCACGTTAAGGCTAAATCAAATACAGTACTTCTGAGGTCACCTAATGCACAAGTTTAGAAATATCAGCTCATCTGTCTTGGAGAAACTTTAAGTACAATAATGCACCCCCTTGAAAATTTGGGTAGGCACAGCGTGTATTCTTATATCACAGATTGGTTATGCAAAAGAGGGCACGAGTACTGTCGGTACATGTTAAAATGCCATTTGGAAGAAATGAATCGAAGCAATTTTAAAAATCAAAATTTGCAAATGAACTTCATCTATCATTTACTCCCATATTGACATGTTCAGTACTTCAAACCACAAAAGAAAGTAAAATTTGGTTCTTGTTCGAGATATTTCATTTCGTAATACTCTTACTGCTTTCGTGTTTCCCCATTCTTCAAGATGTTGCATCTCACAGCTGATGGTCGTCCTCTATCAATTTATGTATACCGTCATAAACACTGATACCCCACATTTGAGTTTGTATATAGATATCGTGTCTCCTCCCAAGTTATTCATGTTACTATACATGTACGAGCTCGAGGTTAACAATGGAAACCAAAAATTTCAAAATTGCGCATAACGAAAACGCAACAAGAATGCGATGTCTCTGTTTATTTAATTCTATTTTGCTTTGTGTTTTTGACTCACAAAAGGACCAAAGTAACGATTCGAACAAAAATTGGTAAAATTCAACCAAACCAGACTGAAATGAAACATGTCTCTCTTTCCTGCACTGTCGTAAAACACTTAAGTCTACGTCAGCGGCGTCACAGCAAAGAATCAATCGAGGTGTTGAGTCTTGTGGATTTTTTATTTCTTTTAATTTCCAGTTTCTCTAGAGAGATTACTGCACTAATATGGCCCAACGTTTAATTGTCCAAACTCTATACTCGCCAGCCGACGCACTAAAAGACTTCACATCTGTCTCCCAGAAAGCCATAGAGACCGAAAAGTATCCGTTACTAGTATGAAGCAGGTCTGGCTTGTGCGATATATTGCATCCAAAGATATATTGCATCCTGATTATTTAAGAACGTACATGATGAACTGTAGCATTCTAGCAGATTAATAGCAATGATATAAATAACTCAATTGCAGACCCAGTCTGCTAGAGTGCATAGATTTCATATTTGAAAATACATGTACACGAACATAAGGGTATAAACTGCAACGCTTCACGCAAACATACCCATGAAGTGCGTTAGCGGGTGAAGCGTTGGAATCCATACCCCCAATGTACATCCAATGAATATTTAAAAGACTTTCGGAATCCCCACTCGCTATAGGGGCTTGTTTTTCTCCAAAATTTAGTTTTGCACTTTTTATGATCAAAATATCTTGTCTGATGTGTATAAAGTTCAAATTTGTGACTTGCAGCATCAAAACGCATTAGTTACAAAATTAGCCATTCATAAATTTGTAATTATAAACACTGATTATACATTTTTACATGTAACGCTACATTTGGGGTGGCGGTCCTTGTATGGAAATCGGGCGATGACTCGGCAAATAATCATTTCCTGGACTAACCAGTCATTCCAGAAAAAGGTGCATTTTAAACAAAATCAGTGTCGCCGAGTAAATACTTAATCAATACAGAACGAATGAAAAAGAAAAAGATGTGTCTCTGTCTCAAGACTATACACTAAATCGTCACTAAATCGTCGCTACATAAGGCAAGTTACATACATAAATGCTAAAAACCGTATGTCGCCAGATGAATTGATGCATAAGTTTGAATTCTGTTTTTGTTGTGCTCATATTCACGGAAGTATAAATAAAATATTTTACAAAGTTATATTTGTATGTCGATTTCTTCTTTCTTTGTACTTATTTCTTTAAAAATCCACTTTGTAATCATTATGGCTGAATACGTTGTGGCCAGGTTATATTTAATCTCCGTTACTGAAATTCAAAGGCTCGTAGATAGAACATTGCATGTGTCACCGACCCCCAGAACACCTTTTATATTCCAATTTCTTTTTTCAAAATTGCCTTTATAGGCTGTCATTTCCGCAGCTAGTTTTTTGCTCTATTGAGAGTGAATTAATAATAGGGATACTTTCTAGTTAACAATAAGTACCAAAAATTACGGAACATTAACTTTTGTTATTTCAAGAATTGGGTTTCCATGTTGACAACTGATTGTTCTGAAACAGATAAAGAATTAACGGAACGAAAAAGAAAGGTGTATATTCCTATGGAAATGCTTACTCCTAAAGATCTGAAGAAAATGAGAAAAGACGTATCGATATGACTCAATAAACATGACAAAAGGATTAAGGAATCGCAATGGGAACCTTTTCGCTCCATTTTCCTTTTCATATAACTTGGGTCCGTTTGTTTCTTCCGATTTCTGTAACGCCTCTGAATTTCTTGTTTTAAGAGAGCCATTTACTTGAAAATAAATTGAGCACATGAATTATTGCGTCAGTCCTTATTTGCATTAGTCACGGCATAGATAATGCCATTGTCTTGTTTCTGTTCAAATTGTTTAGAGAATACTTTTGATAAACAAAAAGTACCTTGATAACTTCCGTTACAAAATTTAAATACATGTATTGCATATTGATGAAAAAGAAAGACTTGTGAAAACTACGTTGGAAATCAACCATTGAAGAGACAATTCTATTCCCTAATTAGTAATTTGTATAATTAACTTCCGTGACTTTGCTGTGTTCATTTCAAAGTGTAAGCATTTGATACCAATATTGTTCTGAGGAGAAAATATGTTCAGATTAATTTGATACGAACCAAAGTTTGAAGTACAATATACGTATATTATTCTGTCATTCTGAGATAAGTTTTCCTCATGATTCAGTTTGCTGTTGAACTAAAATATGGTTCCAAATATAGTCAACTATAGGCAATTTAAATTAATAGCTGTTCGGAAAGAAATATTTGGAGTTGCTAAGTGTGAATGCTTTTTACGCTGAATAATTTGTTGTAGATCACAAATTAGCAGCAAATTCACCCCTATGACTAGGTTATCTGACTGAAAATGTTACATTCAGTGTTCAAGACATCCGTCACTTCAAATTACTTGCCCATGATCCAGCGATCATAACTTTTTGATGAGAAAACTTTTACCAGTGAAAATTTAAAATCGGTTTTTGATGATGGTTTACTATATGGAAAACGCAACATAGTCTGTAGAATTTAAGATTCATTTTTTTATCTTTTGATGACTGTAACAAAAATGTTCATGTTTACTCTACTAGTTGTTCTTTTCCTTGCGACAGCACCGCCACGCAATGTTGCGCATGACCACCACCCCGTGGGGATCCGGATTAGAATAGGTCCTCAGCACCCCTAGCTTGTCGTAAGAGGCGACTAAATGGGGCGGTCCTTCGGATGAGACCGCAAAAATCGACGTCTCGTGTCACAGCAGGTGTGGCACAATAAAGATCCCTCCCTGCTCAAAGGTCATTAGCGCCGAGCATAGGCCTAAATTTGCAGCCCTTCACCGGCAAATGGTGTCGTCTCCATGTGAGTGAAATATTCTCGAGAGCTCGAGGGAAATAAAACAATATACAACCAACCGCTACCCCAAATGTAGCGTTGTATCCAGTGATTAAAACACTCATAACACAGAGTTTAGGTTAAAATATCGCTCTTATCCTTGCATTCAAGAGGTCCAACATTTGAATGTAGACTTTAAATGAGTTATATCTTCAATGTTTAACATTTTTTGATAAAAAATCTTGAATCAGTCCCTTTCAAATAAACGCTCTATATTTTCTTGAAGATTTATACGCGCTTTGTTTACAACTGAAATACATTTTTAAAAGATGAAATGGTTACTCGTACATAATCAATAGTTGTTACCATTTTTAAAAACAGCAAAAGTTCGTAACTGATAAATCATTGGTAAATCAAAATGTAAAAAATGTGTATTCAAAGTAATTAGTTACAGATTATGATTTTTTTTTTTTTATTAATTTCTGTTTGTTAGCAACATTGCAATTGTCTTTCAAAATCAAAATTTCCTTTGGGACATCCAGGTATCATTGGGTTTTCTAACTTTATGTGTATCTATATCGAGACACAGGGCGTTATGAAGAACTGTGTAGTGAAACATCGCCTTCGTTTAGAGCCTACATTGATATTTGATAGTACTTTGATCGACTTTAATCGGATTAACCGTCTTTGTGGAAGTTCCTGATGTCTTAGAATTAACTTCTTCCCAAAGAGACCCTACCAAGCTGTAAATAGGAAGCCATTATCTCCCCGCGAGTGTTGCCGTATTGATTTGCTGCTAAATGTCCGTCTGTATTTAAATTCTGAATACAAGTTATTCAAAATTTAATATATTTGATATAAGCAGTGTCTAGTATTGCTGATCAGAGAAATATATTTCAGATGTACAAGTACATGCACGATGTATTTTATGGGCATATTGAGAGAAGACTGTTTCTTAATGCATCGGGATGTCCTAATGCTACATAATAACATCCTTTACATCGCAATGATTTTCTCGAACAATTGGTAATATTTCTCTGATGAGTAATGTTTTCAAATTCTTCGATTGAATGACGAGGATAAAGTTTTTATGCTTCACAAAGTGGAAAAAGAACATTCAGATATATTAGAAAACGTCAAAGATCAGACAGCCTTCTGCATCGATTGAAGTTTTTTATTCGTATCCCAGAATTATTATGTTTTTGACGCCCGTGTGACTTAGTTCAGTGGTGGACGCAATCCATTCTCTGTAATCCTAGATCAACAATGGTTGTATGTGATGCCTTGGTCACAAATGGGCGACTCCCGCACGAGAATGGCGATTTGGGGCGCGAAATTCAAATCTCCATTGTGACACGATATACTAATTACTGCCCCCGTTCCACTGTCTTTGATCATGATCGAGTCGACAACGGCTGGTGGAAGACATGTCGCCCTTCTCGCGCGAGTGTGGTACTGGCGGTGTGCAACAGTGGCGCGAGACTCGCACCACAGCTGCTACCGCCGCACCACTCCGGCGGTTTGTCGTACTGCAGCAGTACAATTGCAGTTGAGTGGCACCAGCCGAGATTGGTTCAGAACCCGTGCGAGCTCTCACCTTCCAGCGGGGCCGCGAAAATGACACGGCTGACCGTAATATTGTGCGAATGTGGTGCTGCAGTTGGGCGACTGTCGCGCCAGACCGGTATACTGCCACCGTGTCCCCTCCCCCACCAACATCACCGCGATTTCAGCGATCCCGATAAAATTAATATTTTAACAAAAAACAATTAAACCGATCGCAGCCCTCGCAGACCGCGAAATGTCCGTGCCACTCTGGTGCGGGGCTCGCAGAATCGCGCGGATGTGGTGCGAAATCCACGAAAAATCGTTGGTAGACCGGTGGTACGGGGCTCGTAGCCCATTTGTGGCTGAGACATCGATAGGATAATGTGTCTCACTGTCTGGTCGTCCACTCGGACACATGGGTTTCCCTCGGGTAGTTCCGTTTCCTCCAACATCGATGACCCCATCGCACAGATGTTCGCCTGTGAGACGCATAGATATAAAGTTGTAAATCTTCGTAAAATATTTAAAATTCTGAGATTTTTTTTTTAAAAGAATTATTCCTTTATAAAAACAAATGTGATTTCGTACCCAAATGGTGATGCTGTAACATGTGAATATATCCATTTAAAAAAAACAACCGGATAATTAACAAGGTCTGAATTTGGAGCACATCCTATTTATTCACTGTTCACCGGACATCCATTTATTTATATCATCAATGTATAGTTCTACCTGAAGTTTAACAAGACAAGAGATCTTCATCGTATTTGGCGTATTTTAGGAAAAATTGTCAAAATACGAAAACATAAATTTAGAACCAGCGACGGAACGGCGTGTATTGATCCGAGATACGAATAAAATATAAATTCTCCAAATAAAAGCAACAATAATTCAATTGTCGTTTATTTCAAAAAGAGTCTAAATTAATGATAAATTTTAGGTGGAGCCCGCTAAATCAACCACTGCCGATCATTCAAAAAGAAGCGACGGTTTGATGTTTCATCATATATTATGACATGACATTCAAGTGGAGTAGATAATTATTCATAGGCGTCAGGACTGTCTTTGAAGAGGGGAGGTGGGAGAAACTTCTAAGTAAATGCGACAAGAAAAACAAAAAAAGCTTATGGACACCAAAATGATGTGTGTGTGTGTGTGTGGGGGGGGGGGGGGGGGCAACTTAATAAATAAATGAAAGAAATTAAAGATGATTGAATTGATTATTTATGTATTTAAACGGTCCACCGAGAATATATTACTATATGGTGGGAGTCACCATTGCGGTGAAGGCTGCAAATTTGGCTATGCTCGCACTCAGAGGCTTTGAGCAGGGGAGGATCTTATCGTGCCAACACCTGCTTTGACCGGGCCTGGTTTTTTTATCGGTTCTCATATCCGATGACGCCCCATTCAGTCGCCTATTTAGACACCCGGAGTACGAACACGAAGGGGAATGCTGAGGAGTATTCTACCCGGATCCCACGGGTTAAAAAAAAGAAAGGTAATAGAAAACTGAACGGGGGATTGTAATTATGTGTAGATCAAGAAAAAAAGTTCTTACAAGGGGGGGGGGGGGCAAAAACATACTATTGGTTTTCATT
>CAJDSM010094241.1:0-13184 GCA_903981925.1 Ostrea lurida
TATCGCATCAAAAAAGAAATAGGATTATTATTACAGTTTTTTAGACATATTATTATTACGCTAATCAGAAATAGCATGCCACGGTCAAATCTATATACTTGTAAGTTCGCGAGTACGCCTAATTCACGGTTTTCTTCTACACACTGCATTCAGTGCAAAAATCCACGATTCTGACGATGATACGTACGGCATTAATCCTTAAAATATCGTAAGCATTTGGTAGCTAGGGGTCATGATTCGTTAGCTCTCTTCAAAAAGCTAGAGCACCCTCTTTTAAAATCGCCATTCGCTTGCCGTTATTATTTCTGGCTGGTTCAAACTGATACGGTGTTAACGAAATCAGTCAATTGGTTAGAAAACAAAATTCATATATAACCAATTAAAGTATGAGAAATTTCTTTAAACAAAACAGTGTAAATTACACTATTTTCTATGCGTTGTTTCATACATGGGTCTTTGTGACGTCACCAGCACCCACAATCAGAAGATAAGCGGGTAATAAATTCGTTCCATGCACAAGTTTACAGCTTTATTTCTTAACAATACAAACAATATTTTTTATATTTATGCAATTGAACTTCCATTCATACTAATCTTCATGTTATTAAAGTAAATATCAATGTTAGAAATTGTTTCCAATTGACCTTAAAACACATACAGATCCTACAAAGTTAGAGAGCAGAAACTGAAAATTTCTTATTTTTTAAGTTCAAGAGGATAACTGTCAATAAATCATCGGATATGACCGATTCGAACTTGATTTGCGATTCTTATTACATATCCATATATCAATTTGAGTTATTGTTGTTGCAATTGTTAGACTAATGAACGGAAACTGAAAATTTCTGATTTTTTCAAAGACATATGAGAGCTTACTCTGTCAAAAGTCATCGACCCATGACAACTTCGAACTTGACTGCACTATTCCTCGCCAAGTGACGTATCTAGATCAACTTGAGTTGAATGTGCAAATCTGTTTTGCAGAGATAATGAATGAAATGGAAAATTTTCTTAATTTTTTTTCTAAGTCAAGAGGCTAAACTCTGTCAAAAATCATCGACCATGACCAAACTTCGAACTTGACATGCATATTCCTGTACGTAATCCATATACTAAGGCCAAACTAGAAGTGTAATCATCAGGAGCCTGTTCATCAAAGGTCGTTAGACTTACGCCCTATTTTCGGGCTAGTCAAAGGGTTATTTACGCCAATAATTTGGTCAGGGCCGTTTCTTCAATGAGTCTGAACATATGTCGGTGCTTAATTAGCGCTTATCATGAAATCTTAGCTTGATACATTAATTGGTCTAGATTGGTAGTTGGGATACGCCTCGTAAAGTTTACGCTAGGCGTACGACTTTGATGAAACAGGCTCCTGTTCTCAGGAGACGCCGCCCTATAAATTATTGGCGTCTGGTTGTTATTATTTATAGTTTCATAAAAAAATGCCGCCGCGCATCGATCATAAATATGCAGAGTATCCTAAAAAATGTAGGTATCTCCTCTGACGTATTTATCTGATGAGTAGTTTGAGCTCAAGAGTACTCATCAATAATGTTTTTTTATGCTATCTTGGAGGAAATCATTGCTGTAGTATTCTCATAAAGGTGCAATTTAAATATCATTACTTTCATTATTTTTTTATGCAGAGGATTTTTAAAGCAGAGGAAATCAAGCTCAATGATATGGTTTCGTTTCAATGTTATGTTTATCAGATTTATGAATACAATTTAAATTATGGCTGTTTTATAATCAATGAAATACTCGTATAATTGGGAAATATTAGACTAAATAATGTCAAAGATATTTTTCTATTCATCACTTTTGGTGGGAATCAGAGTTGATTTGTGGGTCCCCTAAATGAATGTAATTATATATCTCGATCAAAACATTTATTCATCATCACCAATTTTATTTACTGATATCTTACAAAAATTGAATCCTTAATTACATTTCGTAAATATGTTGAACTATTTCAGTTTTATATCGTTTGATTTAAAAAAAAAATTAAAAATCCCTACCCTTGCTCTTTGAGAAATTATATAAAAACAAAAAAATAAAATCCTACCTACCTACCCACTTTTTCAAAATCAATTTCCGAAACAGCATTTATTTTATGTGGCTTAAATTTGAGTTAAATGTTGCAACCGTTGCAGAGATAAATGAACGAAAAGAAAAAATTTCTGATTTTTAAAAAATCATCGGACCATGACCAACTTCGAACTTGAACTGCATATTCCTGTGATGTATCCATATAATTAAATTTGAGTTGAATGTGTGCAACCATTGCAGAGATAATGAACGAAAACGGAAAACTTCTGATTTTTTTCTAAGTTCAAGGGCTAACTCTGTCAAAAATATCGGACATGACAACTTCGAACTTGAACTGCCTATTCCTGTGATGTACATATATTAATTTGGTTGAATGTGTGCAACCATTGCAGAGATAATAACGAAACGGAAACTTCTGATTTTTCTAAGTTCAAGAGGGCTAATCTGTCAAAAATCATCGACCAGACCAACTTCGAACTTGACCTGCATATCCTGTGACGTACGTATCATATATCAAATTTGAGTGAATAAATGCAGAGAAAATGAACGGAAACGAAAATTTCTGATTTTTTTTCTAAGTTCCAGTGGGCTACTCTGTCAAAATCATCGGACCAGACAAATTCAAACTTGACTGCATATCCTGTGGCGTATCCATATATCAAATTCAGTTGAATTGTGCAATCGTTGCAGAGATATATGAACGGAAAACAAATGATGACGAAGGAAGAATGCGGAACAGGGACACTATTATGCCCCCCGGCCCAATTTTATGGCGAGGGCATAAAAATTAACATACTACAAATTATTGTGGGGAATGAAATAAGTTGTCACAATTAAGCAAATATGTCATAAAGTTTCCATAAGAGGAACAATACCTATATTGCAAATGCTGCATACTGTTTACATTGCTTGGTATATGTCCTATATATACAAATCATCTCTATTGCAAACGTAATACCTTAATTTTCAGGCTCAACATTGCTATATATATATCCTAAATTATTAATTATAAAGGTTAAATCTGACTATGTAATATTAGGTTTATATATATATATAGTCAAACTTCGTTATTTCAAATTCGATGGGACATGCAGAGAAAACACTTTGAGATATCCATGGATTGAGGGTAAAAATACTCGGAAAATAAGTGGCTGGGACTTTCGAATCACTTTGACATATAGCCATGGCATTTGAGATATCAGTGTTCAAGATACCGAAGTTCAAGAGCACTAAATAAACAAAATGTGTTTGTGAATCACTGCTCAGATGCCCCCGGATTCCACATGCCAGTGGATTAGCTGGCTTGCCAAAACGATTACGCATGTGAAATTTGAAAAGTCAATATCACTTATATTCAAAAGTTATGGCCATGCAATGTTAAAAGTTTTTAAAAAGTAGGTAAAACTTCAAGGCTGGGAGGTCAAAAGTTTTGGTACCAGTGGAAAAGGCATATGTCATAAAGAATATACATAATTATGTAAAATATGAAAGTCTATATAATTGCTTACCATTCAAAAGTTATGGCCAATGTTTTTGAAAAGTAGATCAAACTTCAAGGTCAGGTCAAATATTTTGGTACCACTAGAAAGGGGTTGTCATAAGAAATAAACAGAAGTTTTCTGATCAATGGTATATGGGTGGTTTAAAAAAAAATGAGGCAAAGCATATTTGACCAAATTTACATATTTTACAAACAGTTTGAATGATTTTAGGTATACCATATCTTGTGTCACAATATTGAGTATGTGTGTTCCAAAAATCCAAGAGATATCTCAAAGAATGATAGATTGGTGTCCTAAAACATTGCCTAAAATGTCAGGAGTGCAACGCTTTTTTGTGACATTTAAAAAATTTGTCTTTTTTCAAATTTCCGTCTATCGGAATAAAAAAGTCGATATTAAAAAGATACTGTTGTTTAAAAAACTTCAATCTATATACTTTTAAATTCAAGGAATGATGAAACACTTTGAGCTTAAGATATGGCTTTAATCTCGACAGCTCAAAAAAATGTAGTACCATGTCAGGAGTGCAACACAAAAAATGACCAATTTGTGCAAAAAAGTGTCTTTAAAATTAAATAATATCAACTGAACTACAAAAGGGATCTAAATGTTTAAAGCTATATCTCTTCTGTTAAATAAAAAAAAAAGTAACTGCTGGCATCCATGTAACAGTAACCATTGCTGGTCATCGCCATTGATTAACTTTTAGGTAAAGTCAATCTTTAATGAGCTCAAATCCCTCACATGGAATACAGGAGTGCAAACATTTCTGACTTTGGACTGGCACCAACTTACGAAAATTAACTTTTACTAATAATATCAATTTTGTACTTTATCTTTTTCACAAAGAGCGCGCTGCTAGGAGAACATAGTTTGTAATAAAAGGATGAATAGAAAAAAAGTTGTATTTTGCCCACAGGGCTTATCTTCTTCCATGCAGGAGTGCAAACTTTTTAATAGCAATTCTATATTTAGGTTTAGATTTTTTTATCATTAAATTTTTAATTTTCTATGTTTGTATAAGGTCAATTAAGGTAATAATTAAAGGGTTCTAGCTCCTTGCATACTGTGTTTCAGTGAAAAAGAAATGTGTGAGGTTATTTTTGGTTTACCATGATTTTCCCCAACTGCTTAATTACAAACGAAATCGAATTATCATAAAATTACTAGAAGAGAATACAAAACTTGAGTCTAAAACAGGGGGGGGGGGAAAATGAAGACAAGTTCCTTTAATTGCGAGTTTCTATGTAATAGTAATATATTCCTATCTGCAAATATACTCCGCATAATTGGTTCTATGTAATTGCCTAGTATGTAAACTGTGTCAGGAGTGCCACGCAAGTATTGTAAAATGAGGGGGTATGATTAGTCTTTATGCATGCAAATGAAAACAAGAAAGTTTGGACACATATGTCTGAAGTTATAGATGATTTGTTTTCAGTAATGTCTTGACATTAAAAAACAATGGCATTTTAAATGATTTATGGGAAGGTGACTTTATCCACTAATGCAAATTTATTTTTAAAAAAACACAGAAGACACTACTTTAGAGTATTTTTTGACAATTTTATGTTGTTCATTTAATTTTCTAATCTAAAAATTTCTACCCTAAATTTATGTGTCTCTGCTCGTGATCTACTGATTATCGAATAAAAACATTTGGGGTATTTTATAACATACCCCAAAATCCAGTTGTTTTAATTTAATGTCCTTTCCACTGCTACAAGTGTTTATTGTTTGTCAGAAGGTGGACAAAAGTTCGATGAATAAGCCCCCACATGTTCTATGCATGCATAAATACAGAATTGTAGGAGTACACTGTAATATATGTTTGCAGTTTATAGAATAGCTGGTTTATAGCTATGCTGACATTAAAAACAAGCATGTAATCGTAAATAAACTCAGTTTTTTATTCACCTACAACTTTACTAGAACAAAGTTTAAAGTTGACGAAGAGACTTCAAAGTAATTTTCGACAATAAATTATAGGACTGTGCGATATACCAAGGTAGTTCCGTTATTATATTGGTGCGATTCGCTGCATAAAAAAAATCAGTATTGTATCCGTTCGTTTTAATTTTCAATACCGCATATATTGGGCGAAGCATGTTCAGGCTAGGAATTTACATCAGAAATGAGATTACTAACATCAAATGTCTATGCAATTGGAATATGTTTGCTGGAAAACCGATCTACCAATCTAAAAAGATATAGGTTTTTCTTCTGTAATCCCATCTAAGCAATGGAGTTAGGCTTTATACCATAGTCTTCTTTCTTATTTCTCATAATATTCTGCATAGAAAAAAAAAGGATCAATCTCATATCCAATGACATAAGATTAAAGATTCGCTGATATTCTCTTGAAAGAATCAATTGCAAATACATATTGCTGTACATTTGAAGGCCACAATATCGCAATATAATTCGCGCAGTACGGAAAATTTATACCCGATACGCTTAGACCACTATAGTTTAATAATTAATAAATTGAATAAAAAAAAAAAAAAAAACATGAAAAAATCTACACAATTAATATATACAGTTATTTTATTTGCTATCAATAATTTTATATAAAACTACAGCTTTTCCCCTGTACTATTCCAATGTATAGTACATGTACTTTTTCGTTTTTATATTTGCGGTTTGTAGTTTGATTGTCGGAGTGCAACAAAATCAAGGGCAAAACGGGGGATGGGGTGGTTCAAGAGTGACCCTTTAATTTATTCTCTCAGCACTGATATTTTGAATACGAACATTTTGTGCACTTCTGTTCAAAGGAGCACTTACTACTAACATGGAATAAGTAGTTCATTTTCCTTTTAAATATTAACATTTTTTAGGCAACTACAAAACCTTTTTAACACTTATTTTCCCCTCACTCCCCACCCAAAAAAAATAAAGGAGCGGAAACACTTTAACACCGCAAAAGATCAGAAATTATTTTAACGGGAAAAAATGTACTAAACTACAAACTTTCTGTTTTCTAAAACTACTGATATTTTCTTTCATCATTTGCAAAGAAAAAAATTCCCATGTTTTGAATGTTTGTTTTTTTAACATAATTTTAATGGGCAGTGTGCTATATACTCCTTAGTACTATAATATTTCATGAAATTTTTGTGAAAATCCACGCCAATATAATTTTAAATCTAACAACTTTATTCAGTTTATTTATTGGAACAATAACGCCCTTTTGGATCTTCTGAAGGCATCAATGCAATATAACAACCTAAAACGTTATCAAGAAAAATGATTTCAACCTATTTTTGTTAATTGACAAAAAATTTCAGCTTTTGTGCCTACATTATATTTTTGATAACCCCCATATAGTATTATTATTGTTATAAGAGGAGGTGCAGAGAATGCATGAGCATGTGATGGGGGGCATTGGGGGGGAATGCCTAAGTTCCAAATGGTTTACATTGCATGTATTCATAAATTGTCAGAATTAAAACTTTCCTGACAATATGCACATCTCCATTATGTATTTATTTAAATAACTCCCACCTAACGTTTCATTGAAATCCTGCAAGCCATTTTATGAGGTTAGTTGCGAGACACGCACTGATGCATACATTAGCTGAAAAATGCCCAAGTCAATAACCACTTCAAATCTTGTACATCAAATTGTCCCCAAAACTAGAACACTGACAAAGTCAGCAAGGGCCCGCGCTGAAGCAAACATATTTTTCGTACACATCTACATATGGGTTTAAAAAACAAGTTTGCAAAATTTTCAGTTTATTATACCCAATTTAATTTAATAGTGTTCAAAAAATACTCGAATATTTGCAAGTTGGAAAATGAGAATCTTTTTCATCGAAAAGAACGTTTTCGCCCACAAATATTGACCTCTATAAACGATAATTGGCAATAATTTTCCACATCTGGCATATGCAGTGGTGCGACAACAATGGTCAGTCAAGGCCCTGCCGAGTGCTATCCACAGGAAGCTTGACATTCTGGTAATTTGAAATACAGTAGGGATGTTTAGTACTGGGTACATGTGAAAACTATATCAAATTTGTGAATTAATCACATCCATAATTAATTATAACACAACTGAATTAAGCCACTTTCCTTGAGAGACAGTTTACTTCAAGAATTTTTACTTCGATCGATTAGCAACTTCAAGGTTTAAACAAAATATGGAAATATTCCTGTTAATTCTGACATAAAGAACATAATTCCGCCATTAAAATGTTTTTTATTAGTTTTCCAATACGTTGGACAAATAATGTAAAAATTCTTTTTTTTGAGTTATCACGCAAAACAAAAATGTCCATAACAACCAAATTATGTTGCCCTACAACATCACCCATACAGAACAAACAAGGTGACGTGAAACTCCAGATCTTACCATATAGGTGCTCTTCCTTTTATTCGTATTAAATTATTTTTTGTTGAAAGTTTGCAAAATCTGTATATGTAAACCTAAATAACTTTGACGTTATACCTTCTTGTATAAGTAGAATTTTTAGCGAGATCTGCAAATTTGGCGTTTTCTTCCATCGCAATAAGTGGTATATTTTAATTTTTAGCGGTAAATTATTTTAGCGTTTTTAAATCTATTACTTTGATAAACCTCGGGACCAATTTTGAAATGCAATTGTTATGCGTATCTAATTTTTAGCCGTCTCCAATGTCCCCTCTGCTAATAATGCCAAAATTAAATCCTCACTAAAATTTATCTACCTTATCCGGTACTCATTCATTAATAATAACCAAACAAGTTCACCACAAACAAAAATGTTTGACACAGACAGACGCAGGGCTGTTAAAAACCGATCTTATACCGCTTTTACCATTTTTTATTGTAGAGTAGCAATTGTGCAAAGTTTCAAAACTGTATGATAAACTTTTGTGAGTTTCGCAGGTACAACGAAAAAATTTATGATTGGACAGATTGGATGGACAGACAAGGCCTGCATGTGAACCCACAGAATTATACACCTACGTGCCTCTTATTGTTCCGAGTACAAATTGTGCAAAGTTTAAAAACTGCGACAATAAAAACTTTTTGAAATTATCCCAATCACAACGAAAATATGACGGACAGACGGACGGGACGGACAGACAGATCGACAATTGTGAAACTATAGGGCACTGCACTCTCTCGATTGCGGGCGTTCCTAACAAAATTTTAGCTATATGCACATCTCCATTGCAAAATGGCTTCCATCAGCCGGGGTTGGCGAGAGGAGAAGGAGAGAAGAGAGGAGAGCGTTTTTTTCCGAGTTTTCTATTTCTTATTAGAATCTCAAATACAGTACCAGCACTTCTTTGGCATATGTTGTTTACATATCGGCGGTCGGATGCTCCTACATCTGCCAGGTCTTAAGCTCTGTCATAATGGATAAGCTGGCTTTGGGAACATCTTACTAGATCGCGATGTATCTTGAATTTGGATCCAGTATACGTCGTCTCTATGACTGGGATATTAATTGTTTAGACTGTAACGTGATTTTGAAGGAATTTGTTGTTCTTTTGAACGAGCCATTGGAGTGCACTTTACCAAAGGTGTATACTGATCTGTTAATGCAGTTGTAGTATGAGCCCTTACAAAACAATATTGTTACAAACTTATCATGAACCAAAGCCATATTCTCCATCTAACCTTCTAATTCTTTGATCCACTTCTGGTTTCGAAACCACAGAAGGATAATGGTCCGATTGGTTTAAAAGTCTAAATTTATTAACGTTTATATATCCATTCTGACAAGGTACCAATTAAGTTTCTTTTTCATATTTAAAATTACCCATCGTCTGGCATAAAACTTGACAGAATTCATAATGGGGTAAAGTTCTGTCGCCAATTGATTATCGAGGTTCCTGAATTAGGACCTTTCAAAAAGATAATGATCTCAGATCTCATGTTCAACTATAAGTTATAAGATTGATCTGATTTTTTTCGGTGATCAGGATCAAATTTTAGACGGTACCTCTCAATGCGCAAAGCCAATTGAAGGAAAATACCGTCTAACATCTCGGTGGATAACCTGCATACACCCGGAAAAATAATATTTATTCTTATCATATTTTATTTAAAGAACAAAACATGTTCTATAGACTTACTGTTGTTCAGGTACACTAACGAAAAATACCTCATTTCTTAAAGTATATTTGATGCAAGACATCAATCGGGCGCCCTAAAAATAAAAGTTTTAAATAGAGTTGTCTATTTTCCAAAGAACTTAACAGGAAATTCGATCGTCTTGTCCATTCTTTGTGTTCATGGCCGGGGTCATGCCCTTCACTCCTCAGGGGCCCACACTTTTTGAATTACAGGCTGATTGGCAGTGGTGAGAATGTTTCTAAAATGTAAGCAGATCAGCCAGTCATGAAGATACACTATGGAGCAATATACAATCATTGGACTTTGAATGTAAAAAGGAAAATTGCAGAAATCAATGTGTTCTGTTGAAGGCTAGCCTACGTACCGGGCCATTCAGGCACTAGGCTAGTTGACAGGCATACCCGGATATGTGTCAGCATGATGATGGCAGTTTCGATCGATTGCTGACGGATGTACTGACTGTAAATTGCTGAGATTGAGATTAACGTACGCAACTCAGCCGGATCAAAATATACAATTTAACGGTATTTGAAGCCGCAGCATGATTAAACAAAATATACTTGTTATCTATCTTTATAAATTAATATCTAGGAGCCCATACTGAATTTCTTTATATTTTCCAACGCCCATTTTGGGGAGTACTTTTTCCGATTTGGCATAAATCATGCACCATAGGATCATCCTATGTCCTCACAGTGGAGTTGATTTGCCTCTCGTTTCCCTCGAGTTTCGCATAACCTATATTTCCTACTCTTGTATTCTCATCTTTGTATATTTTCACTCTGCTGCCTCGTACATGTGCAGCACGTTCCAGCGTACTCAACAATGTAGGTTCCCGTATCACAAGGATAGTCGGGGGGCCGTTCGGCGTCATAGCTCCAATTTGCTTGGTGCCTTGGCGTGGGTATTCTTGTCTGTGTTTCTGTAATCCATTTATTCCACTGTAGCGGGGGATGGTCTATCCCAGCGCAAACTTTTGCTGCAGAGAACAAACACGTCATTGGAGGGTACAATTTCCACATAAGTACTCCACAAAACAATGGATTACTGACATACACCAAACAATTGACCATATCTGCATAACGAAATTCAAAAGAACACTTCTCAGACATGTATCGGGAAAAAGAGACTGCAACGAACCATGGTACCAAACAACCCGGACTGCTTGGAAGATAGAAAGACTCAAAGAGCTCTCATGCAAGAAAAGACTGAAACAACAACTCAGAGGGATACAACTTGAACACGAAGGGTAAAAGAGAAAGTGAAAGATGATAGAAAGTAATATATTCATAAAAGATTGGATTTATATATAGCGCTTATCTCCCTAAGTACTCAAGCGCTTTCCAATGCATTATTCCGTCCCCCCGGCAACCTTACGAATCCAACTCTTCTCAGTGCACTGCCATACATGGCTAGAACACAACACTCTGACAATTTTCACTGTCTATGCCAGTCCCCCCCTTTTAACCTTGGGTGGAGTGGGAAATCCTGTAAATGCCTTCCAAGGACCAACGTCGGCCCTGCCCAGGCCAGGATCGAATCAAACCTTTCGGTCGGAGTCCACACCTAACATTAGGCTCACCGCGCCTAAGTTCATAGAATACTTAGCCAACTCGAAGCAAAACAGGCAGGCAAAAGAAACATGAGGAATATACATATCACAGATTGCGTCGCACGATCAGCACCTGAAAAAAACAAATCAAAGACTAATGAGGAATGTCCTACCATCAAGCAGAGACATAAATCTAGATGGAAAGAACATTTGGAGCAACTCCTAAATAGACCACAACCATCACACACAGCAACACTCCAGAATCATGAATCCACTTTAAATGATGCACCAAAGATGAAGGAGGCCATAAATCCTTAAACAACGGCAAATCAAGTCCGTTGGAATATACCAGAGAGGAATGCGAATACGCCCTTGAGACACTGTAAACACTTCCGTCAACTCGTTTAAAAGAATTGGACGAAGAAACAAACCGAGAATGGAAAGGAGGGCATATGCTATCAACTGCAAAGGGACCTAAAGCCATGTAACGAACTTCCGAGAATAATGTTACTGTCAACACCAGATTATTCAACAAGTAATTTTAAGAGAATGAAAAACCAGTAGACCAAAATTCTGAGAGACCATTCACATGATCAAGCTGGTTTTAGACCACGACAGATCATTACAGATGACAATAGTATACATGTGGTTAAACCACCAAATAGCAACGCTCAGAATTTCACAGAATCACTGAATGGAACTCGTCCACTGTACATACTCAATCATTTTGAGAGGCGCTTTGGCATATGTGGATGGAACTTCACTATGGAACATCATGAACACTACGAGCATACCAGAGAAAATATTAGCTATATCCAGCAAACACCAAGATATGACTTGCAGCGTCTACATGGAGGTGATATGTCAATGAAAAGTTCCAGTCCAAACAGGAGTTTCGCAGGGATGTGTATACCTTCTATTCCTACTAACAGTGCTATTGAACTGGCCATGAAAGAGAACACACGCCGAAGAATGTATCCGTGGACCTCCTTGAATGCCTAGATACCTGGACTTCGCAGCCTATGGCCTACTCTCCCACAAGCAAGCCACATGCAGGACAAAAACATCGCCCTAGAGAAACAGCTGCACGATCAGACTCAAGAATAAATGAGAGAAACAGTTAGAAGATCAAACCAGATGCCACCATCCCAATAACACAAACGGGGGAACAATTGACAGTATGAGGATTCACATATCTTTGCATAACACCACAGGCGGCAGAAACATGACACAAGACGATAATAAGGCCAAGCCACAATTCAACCTCTGAAAAAAGTATGGAACCAGAAGATCACAAGAACACCAAATCAAGATCTTAACTCAAACCGTAACGCGTTCTCTTATACGGATCAGAAATCCTAAACATTATTGGCCCAAACCGAATCAACAAACCAAGGAACTCTGGAAGAAACAACAAACCAATTACCTCCTCCATGCAAAATTAAGAACAGAAAGTGAGCCTGGAAGAACCCCAACGAGGAAGGCCCAGGAAATAACAAGGATGTCTCAAGGGAAAAAAAAAAACGTGACGAAACAAGCTGAGAAGATCTCTCGGACAACCGAGCCTGAAGCAGCAAGGTACGCTGGCCGTCCTGGTGCGGCACGCCCAGCACAGAGTGAATGGAGACGAACTGATGTCGGCTGGCTTACCTGAAGAGTAAACAGCATAAGTAGAGTAAGTCATTATGAATTTTTGTCCAGAGGCCATAGGAATAAGAATTTAAAAATCATAGATGTTTTTAGATTTGAAATAAGCAGATAAGCGTAAAATTACATCTCCATAAAGTAATCGTAGTTCCGGATAATGAAGGGATCCTGCTAGGGGGGGGGCTGACTCAACTGTTGAGCGTATATGTTCACGTACGAAGTCCCTGCCTAGAGTGAGACTTCCCTGGGGTTCTCCTTCCTGCTATAAGAGTGAGCCTTCCCCAAGGGAGGGCTCACCTCTGAGCCGACTTCTGGGGGGGGGGGGGGGGTGTCATTAGGGGAGACTCACTCTACA
>CAJDSM010094257.1:0-10602 GCA_903981925.1 Ostrea lurida
GACAAGTCGACATAAAGATCTGACAAGTCCAGCAAATTATGGAGTTGTAACCCCCCCCCCAACCCCACCCCCACCCCAAAAGGGGGAGAGGGTTACATTATTGGAGCTAATCGCAATATTATAATTATGTAATTAGTGTTATCTTGATTTATTTGTAAATTTGATTAATCTGTTAGATCCAGATTTCGGGACGACACGTCATAGCGGCCAGGCCTTCGAAGGAATGTTCAAAATATCGTAAAAGTATGTCCTTGTTGGATTATTACGAGCGACTTTAGACTTCTGAAGCGACAGATGTGAAGGAAAATCATTTCTGAGGCTAAGGTGAAAAGGTTGTTTTTTTTTTGTTTTTTGTTTTTGTTTTTTTTCAGTTTTCAATCTTTTTATTTATGAAACAAGACATAACATATACAAAACAATGAAACAGATGTAAAGGATACAATATTGTTACACGGCAATTCGTTTACTGTACATTATTTGCTATTTATTCATTTCATCTTAATTTTAAGATTTACATATTTCAAGTTAAAGAACAATATTGTGAATAGGAAATACATAGTATATATTATTCAATGTGTGTACAATAAAAAGATAAATGCCACGCTGCCACATTGAGTCCACACATATCACGACAGTTCATATCCGACACAATGGGCAGCTCTATTAGAGGACAGGACCCTCAAATAGTGGCTTTAATATAGCTTATAAAAGGTTTGTGTAGACAAATTTGATAATAAAATCGGACCCGAATCGAGGACTGGGTGAGAATGTTGTTGTACACCTGTTAATTAAAATTCAGATACCTGTGTATAGATGTGTCGTGAAAAAAATGGGCATCCGAAACTCTGTTTTATACCATGTACGATTTCAGTATTCCACGTTGAAGGTTTCCAAGAAATTTATAAACACTTGATACACAAACCAATAATAGTGACTGTAATAGAATAACGGGATTGTGAATGTTCTATGTGACGTTCAAAATCCGAAATATATTACCCCCCCCCCCCCACCACCACCACCACCACCGTTTTGGACTTCCAGCGAAATCATAGAGCGCTCCATACGGTGTCCACAGTATATTAATCTGAATTCAATCTCAGTAACGCACCGATTTCAATTAAAGTATTCTAATATGAAAAAGATGGTCGTTACAATAGAATATATGACAACAAATATAAATCTATCTTAATTTCATATTAAAAGTTTCGTTTCCATGGAGAGAAAAAATAACAGAAAAGGGGTCAAACAAAAACAACGGTGTTTAAAAATGACAAAAATTGAGTTTTATTGAAATATATGACAATCTGGGCATGAGGGACAAACTAGTTTATATATAATCATATAAAACGCGAATATGCGACTCATTTATACAAACTATATAATTATATTCATAAATCGACTGCAAGCCATGGTTCAGATTCCGAGACAATGAAATAAATTGAAAAAGAAACTTTCATCATGGTGATGAAACTACAACAATTCTCCATTACTGTTTGTTTTTAACGTGTGATTTTTTTTTTTGTGTTTGTTTGTTTGGTTGGTTGGTTTTTTTTTTTTTGGGGGGGGGTTGTTTTGTTGTTGTTGTTGTTGGGTTTTTTTTTAAATGTTTTTTTCGCTTCAAAACAGCAAATAAATATTGTAGTAATCTTTTCTGCTGTTGTGTCTATTCAATTTATAGAACTCGTGTCTGTCCTCCATATTGCCTTCCGCTATAATTCTGCTTTATTGACAAATCGGACAGTCCGTCAGTGATCTCTCTGATCTTCAATACATTGAACTACGGACACAAAGACCTATTCATATAAAGAACGCTGGTTCTTGCCATTTCCATATTTGTCGACATTGTAGGTAATATCTATTGATTTCAAAGTTCACAATACCTATATTAGCACAAAATGACAATCACGAGTAAACCAATCAAACAGAATTGGCTATTTCCTGTAACATGTATTCCTTGATATACCGCATTACCTTTCCACTAGATAACGGATGTAAAACAAAAAGCCTGTGCAATAGATATATTTTTAAAAAGTTGTGTTACAGGATTAATTTTATAAGATATCTCATACAATTTACAAGATATTTCTTGAAATATATAATATATCTTATAAACAACAGTTTGGCAACAATATTTCATAATTTTATAAGATATCTTAAAGGGGCATGGACACGTTCTGAGTTCTGAGCTAAAAATGTTCTATTTTGATTTCCATTTTATGGTTTCAATTGCTACACTTGGCGGTTTTGTACATGGGTCAGCAAAAATTTGAACACCATTTGTTCGAGTTACAGGTGAGATACATCACTTACAATTCTTCATTATCGTAAACAAGGCTTCGAGTCTTGTTTTTGTTTACATACAGATTGCTCACAGAAAATGCCATGTTTAAAACAAAATGAGAGTGCTGAACTCACTAGGAATGATTTAATTTGTGTTCAGAATAACTTGTAATTGAAAAAATCTGCTTTAAACGGACGTTATAGGCAATTCAATGTAGGTAAACCAGAAACATGACTCGAGCCTTGTTTACATAGTGAAGAATTGTAGTGATGTATCTCACTTGTAACTCACAAATGGTTCAAATTTTGCTGACCATTAACAAATACCTTAAGGAAGCATGTAAACATTAAAACGGAATCTTAGAATATGAACATTTTAGCACGTGTCCATGCCCCTTTAAATATCACACAATATATCATGTAAAGTTTAAGAGATATCTTATAAAATAGAAGATATTTTATTTTAATAAAACCAAATAAACAAACAAGAAAAAACATGTTTTATAAGATATCTCATATAATTTATAATACATCTTATATATCTTATAAGATATCTCAATGAATGAATTTCCATAAGATGTCTCATAGATTTTGAGATACATATAAAGTTTATGAGATACCTATGAAATATACAAAATATTTTCTAAACTTTCTTTTAAAAGATATCTTACAGAGGTCAAGATATATATCGTATAAAGTTTATGAAATATCTTATATCAAAAAACGTTAATAAGATATCTTACAAAGTTTATGAGATATCTTAATGTAGATGTGTTATCTTATAAAGGATATATAATATCTCATAAACTTTAGAATATATTTTAAAACTTTTATAAGAAATCTTATAAAATGAGATATCTTAAGGAGGAATAAATGTAAAAACGGCATGCCATATTATTTCCGTTTTTTTTTTTTTAAACTTGACCCTCATTATGCAAACAAACAACGGACCATTCCTTAAAGATTTGAATATACCATCATATTACAGTTAAATTTACCGTGCCATGAGGGCAAAAGCAATACTTAGATTACAAAATATGGATAATGATCCATGCCTTTAATTTACAATCAGCCACAAGTGCGCGATATCTTAATTTCACCAATCAGAAGGATGCCTTAGGATAGCGCAATGTACGTGACCGCCGAATTGAAGCGGTCGTGTATGGCAAATTAAATATGGGTCAGGCGGAGTTCAAAGTTATTTTAAATACAAGTTTCATATATCGAGATGGGTGCAATAGCCAATCACGGCTGATGAGCGATCAATGGCAGGCTAACCAAATCTTACGACGTTTGGCTAAATTGGATTTTTGATAAATTGCAATTCTGCGAGTCGAGTTCTGCTTCCGTAATTTTGTCCTGCGTCCGTTCACAAAATGAAACAATAGTATCCCTACAAATGGATGGTTTCATTTGGAAGCCTAAAATAAAGGGTTGTTTCCCTCAACGAACATTGTATGACAATTAATTTCCAGTTAGGTTTCTGGGGTTGGAAAACTCACAATCGTGATTCTATGTAGAAATAATGAATTTCTATTTTGGTGGCCAAAACCCCACAAATGAATCGGTGTTTTTCGAGAGCTTCCCCATTGATATTTTGGGAACATTCGGAAATTAAAACTAATCGGACCTTACTATAGCTAGAGTTTTCATAAACGAATATATGTGAAAACGGCCTAATCAAGGCTATCCATGGGTTTTGATCAATGAAATCCACATTTGGATATATAAATGACGTTCGAACAACATTGCCAAGTAATGAAGAATATATACAGTTCTTTGACCGTAATGTACACTTTGAATCATAGGATGATAATTTTTGCAAATGACGGTGGTGTTGATGGTAGATAGATGAGAGGAGAGAGAGAAGAGAGAGAGAAGAGAGAGAGAGAGAGAGAAGAGAGAAGAGAGAGAGAGAGGAGAGAGAGAGAGAGAGAGAGGAGGAGAGGAGAGAGAGAGGAGAGAGAGAGAGAGAGAAAGAGAGAGAAATCTTTCGGCTATTTCTGTAACTGGTAACAAAATGATCCGATTGACAGTTACCATGTATTTACCAATGTATTTACCAAATGATAGGAAAATGAATCTGATAAGAAAGTATGCTGTTGGGTTATGAAAATTTTATAACTTGATGTGTATTGGTAATTTTTACCACGTTAGGTACAGCATAGTTGTGTAGGCTCCGATCCACTATTTATCTTATTGGTCGTAATATACTATAAATGTATTACGTAACCTAGTCCGTTAAGGTTTTTTATATATCAATTGATAAAGGGTGTGGAAAGGTATGTATGTTTTGGCGAAAGGATTGATTTATCAAAATCCAGAAATAAATCTCCACGACCTCACCATCTTACATGTACCCCTAGACGTACATTTCTGAGACTTGGAATTTAATTCATTTTCAAACAGAATATTTGTATTGATTGAACCAAGATTTTGTATAAATATTTAGCTTTTAGGCCAATAATTCAAAACTTTGATAAAAATTCCTATCTATAATCCATACTTTTAAAATTTCATCATAAATTTAAAGGCAAGACACTGTAAACTAAATTATGTGTAGTTTTATAAACTGATTATACTCAAATTATCTTCGTTCCAAGCAATCCCAAAGGTTTCGACTGGGTTAGTTTAGCATGTTAATACCTCATGAGAATCAAACATGCCACTTAACTACCATAGCTAATTTCATATTTGTACTAATACCTATGAAAATATGTAGGTTTTTTTTTATCCTTTTGTGATAATTAGTTCGATTAACTAATGGCGATAAATGGTGTAGGTGTTTGCACAGTTTGTTAAAAACCACTTCAGTTAATGTTGAACAATCAAACCCTGAAATGGTAGATAGCTTTTGATTCTAACGATTGTAGTAACTTCAAAATGTAAATAACGTTTTTGCTCTATTTTTCTAAGATCAAAACGTGTATATGTACATGTAGATCTAATAACTTATGCATGTTTAGTTAAGATAATCATTGCAGAATTGAATCAAAATCAACATGGATTGAAATGAAATGTTTCATTAAAACGTCACGGCACATTGTAGAAGACTAATGATATTTAATGAAATTGTTGGCTTACTGCATATCTGCTCCCTAGATCTAGATCTTTACTGTTCTGTTTGGCCAAGCAATGAGTTCCATACTTCCGGTTGTTCTGTTGCCACGACAACACCACCGACATTTTTTGTGTCCACGAATTGTACAGGCAATGAAGGAATTGGTGGAATCACGTGACTAAAGAGTAATCACACACTAATGAAGTAGCTCTCAGGAAACTAAATGAGTGAAGTGAGCGGTTCTCCGGTAATCGGAATCTATACTGACTAAGTAAAATCTACTCAAGGACGTGTTCGAAACACTGTTTACACCTTCTCTGTTACAACAAGGATGACCCACACCTAATTTAGTGACAAAACAAAGATGCCAGCAGCAGACATGTTAGGATATCTAACTTGTTAATAAGTATGTTCAACGATCATATTATTGAGTCCCAGACTCTCAGTCTTCTGTATAGTCATTTGTTTTGTTGTGTGCATATTTAGAAACTTGTGAATGACAAAACGATGTGAATGAAGTTGTCGCCTTCGTCCTACAGTAAAATCAACATGGGAATTGAGATCAATGTTCATTATGTTAACCAAACACTTTCATACTAAAATATTCTAATTTTGTCGGCAAATTGAATTCAAGACGCTAGAACGTACTTTCAAGGGAAATTTGTTTTCTTTTTGACGGAACTTTTAATGTTCTAATTATTGAAGAAAAGACAAGAAAAGACATAAGAAACAATTTAAGCACGTTTTCAGGATTTTACCATCATTTCATTTCATTATCGGTTTTCTTTTATTGTCTCATCCTTTATGTTCCCCGCCTGGGTTTATAAATAGTTTTGTCTCTCTCAATTTGATGGAAGTTTTCATACTACAGAAAATCAAGGCATGAAATGATGTCAGACACCTCTGTCGATGTCAAAGAAAACTTCAGGGTCAGTTTTACAGAACAGTGGTTTGTAATTATTCCCCTGCACCACCCTCCCCGAAATCAATGTTCTTTACGGCAAAGTCATTTTCAGTTCTACAATATTAACATGAAGCTAACACATACGATGCTATCGTTAGAGCAAGCGCAGCTTGGAGTGAGAGTGAGATGGAATAAGCATACTAAACATGGGAGTTATGCATAATATTTACTTGATTAGATTAAGAATGAGAAAAGGTAATCTCCTCTCAAGACCACCAAGTAGGAAAAGCAAAAATAATCTCTATATTACATGTATTTACCAGTTGTAAAATACTAAATTTAGTTCAACGTTTCGATTGGATCCCTATTTAATATCATGATCAAAGAAATGACGTAATGAAATTCGACATCAAAGAAATGACGTAATAAAATCAAGATCAAAGATTATAGTTAATAAATCAAGATCAAAGACATGGACGTAATAAATCAAGATAAAAAAAAATGACGTAGGTAATGAAATCAAGATCAAAGAAATGACGTACGTAATAAACCAAGGTAAAAAAATGACGTAATAAACCAAGATCAAAGAAATGACACAATAAACCCTTCTGTGTACAATTTCTTTCTGTAATGCCACAAACAAGGTCGAGATTCAAACTTTGGACCCCTGAAATCAAATTGTAGTCTTATCAGGTGCTCTTCCACTGAAATACACATGCATCTGTTCGGATAGGTGAATCTGCATGGTTGTTATATCAACCTTCAATTTTTCCCACGGACTTGAAGAAAAAATATCAGACTCTCCCCATGGTAGCATTTCCAAGTCTCATGTCTAGGGGTATGAAAGCATAACTACCAACACCGAGGTTCGATCGCAGGCCCGTATCTGCAGGTAAGTGCTTTACCCAATACCAGCCGAGTTACCAGTCCATGCCACGTTTTTGATCGTAATCACTTTCACGTGTACATGTAGAGAGCGGATACACTGCCAGAGTGTTATTATAGTTTGTCTAAGTCACAGAGGGATATAAATAAAGAAACCTATCAAGATACATCCCCCCGACCTGCCGTTGACCGGAAATCTGTAAATGAGAGCTTATTCATCTCGATAATAACTACCAAACTATCAATAATTCATTTCTCACTATGTTATCATTGATAAAGGTCCAAGATGGCATAGGAGATCGAAAGAAAAGATACAATAGCCATAAAATCTACAATTTTTCAGTCCCTTTTAGTCACCTCTTCTGACAAAAATAAAAGGAGAGCCTACAAAATTTTAAGACAGTATCGTGTTAGGAGAGCACGATTCTAACCTGGTTCTATGACATGAAAGGTGTTAAGAAAATATTGTTTCGTGCCAGAGGGTTAAGAAAGCACGGAAATTGTTAGAAAATCTGTTTAACTGACTAATAAACTTTTCATTTTGGCCTGACAATCAGGGCAGGTTACAGAGAAGCGTTTAAGACGTAAGCAACTTTGCTTATCGAGTAGACGCTTGGAAACGATTTGTTGTTTTGTTGATAGATAGTTCGAAGAATAATTTGTAGCCGCTCTCGGCGGGCTTATATAAAATGAGTCCTTATTTTTATTTTCTTTTGTATTTTATTTGTTCTTGTAATTAGTTTACCTCATTATAATACATTTTCTTTCTAATTTTGATAAAAGGGTTTAGTTTTCAATACAAAGTGGTATATACAATATCGAAATAGGGCCATCCCCTGAGTTTCTTAAAAGGCCATGCAAAACTAATTTGAAAGATAACGTATTGTTTAGAGTTCGCATGCACATCTTAAGCACACACTGTTATAGAAACGTTTGTATCAATTATTTTTCGTTCAGAATAGAAAGCATCAAAAAGTTTCTTTAAGTTTCCGTTTAAATCCCTCACGATCAATTTTTCATTTGTGATATCAAGCAGTTACAAAACCCTTAAAACAAACAAGTTTGCTTCAATAAAACTTCAACAAATTCTTTTTAACTTTGAGATATTTAGAAAATATTTTGAACTCTTATCGGTCCTTTATTAGTTGCAAATAAGTAGCCCCCCTTTTTTTATGCCCACGGAACTTCGATTCGGGGGTCATATAGTTTTTGGTGCTGTCCGTTTGCTCTTCCTGTCCTTATAAAAACACTTTAAACATTGGCCATAACTTTGACATGGTACAGTGATAGATATTTCACCCTGTGTATTCCTTGAGACAAACCTTTTCACTGGGTGCCAAAAAATTTTGAAATCATCGACCTTAAGTTGTTGACCTACTTTTCAATAATCTTTGCACAATAGGCCATACCTTTTCGAAATTGGTAATGTACGGACTTCATAATTTCACATTGTATTCCTTTATGACAGCCCTTTCCAACTGTACCGCGTTTTTGACCTCCTTACCTTGAAGTTGACCTACTTATCAAAACACTTAACATTGGCAATTAAACTTGAATGGTTAGTATAGGACGTTCATATTCACATGTAATATTCCTTAATGACAAGCCCTTTCAACTGGTACAACATTTTTTTAACCTCCTACCTTGAACCTTGGGACTTTAACATTGACCATAACTTTGAAAGTGGTAAGTGATAGGAACTTTCAATATTACACCTGTGTATTTCCTTATGACAAGCCTTTCAACGGTAGCCAACATTTGTTACATCCTGACTTTTGCCTTGAAATTTGACCCTGCTGTTCAAAATTAGTTTAACATTGGGCCATAAACTTTGAATGGTAAGTGATAAACTTTCATATTCACTATGCATATCCTTTTTGGCAAGCCCCTTTCACTGCATGTTGGAATCCGGGGGCATCAGCGTTTCACAAAAACATCTTGGGTTTTTTCGGGGGGGGGGGGCTACAACTCCATAGGATCTCCGTATTGGTGCATAATGCGGGAGGTGGATTCACTCCTGCAACAACTTTTAATTATGATAACATTTGCTGTTAAAAAGGGGTAAGCAGAGTATATGTTTTTCTGCCAACAATATAACATTTTTTTTCTGGTTGTTGGATAGTTCGAGTTAATCTGGTAACAACTACATTTTCCCTCTGATTGTCGTTTGGTTTTTCCATTATAGGTTCCATCTCCGAGATTTTGCGATAACTAACATGGCGCAATCAGACGAAGAATTTAGTATTTTTAGGAAAACATCTTAAATTAAGTTAGACTTCAGCAAAAAGTAGGTACGATAACTGAATGTAAACAACATTATAAAACAAATATCTTGCGCTTATAAAATGTATATTAATGTTGTACCATTTACGAGATCCAATGGAATGTAGCCTCTCCTGTAAAACGTCAGAATAAAAAAAATCGAAGAAGGGCTACATTATGCAGCTAGTCATTTATTGAGGGGTTTGGTCCTAAAACTTGATATGGTTCATGCGTCATTATCAATTGTCATTATCTAACAACTTTTGCACCGGTCGCAGTGGCTCAGTGGTAGAGCTCTTGCTGTCGACTGGGGGTCGTGCGTTTGAGCCCTGAGCTCGGAACGGCCGCGTCAATCTAAGAAGGCCAATGTCTTCGTAAAAGAGCTCGCAATTTAGAAGTGGATCACGGGTCTTTCGGATATGACCTAGAAAACGGAGTTCCAGTTGTCGCAGCAGGTTGCGCACGCAAACAGCCATATAAGTAATTAAAGCTATAGGTCTAAATTTGGAGTCTTCACCGGCCAATGGTGACGTCTCAATTGAGTGAAATATTCTCATAAGGGACGAAAACAAAAGAAACAAAAACAAAAAAATAATAATAATAAATTTAAAAAATAATTAAAAAAAAAAAAGAGAAAAATCAGCGGAGAAAAACAAAAACTATTTTTCTTTTCGCTCCATAATCTGTCTTTTGAAAATTCTTCTATATAAAAGATATGACGAAAATATGTCCAAAAACGCAGTAAAATAATTTTGACGTTTATCGAGCGATTCCGAGCTTTGACGTTTTTTGGTTAAAGAAATTTAAAATGCAAATGTACTGCACAATCTATAAAGTCTCCTGTACAAGCGCCGAAAGTTTGAAGTTGAATATCTTCAATCGTTTCCAAAACAGTCCTGGACAAACGGCCCCAATTTGACAGATCTCAATCGTCGATATTCTGAGGTATATTTGACGTATTAAAAACAAAAGGCGAAGTAATGATTGTGTTAACATGTAAATAATGAATCACATCAAATTCCAGCAAAACTCCCTACAGTCAATTTCTCCGTGGACTTACCTCCCTACAGTCATTCCTCCGTGAAACTACCTCCCTACAGTACAATTCGTCCGTGACTACCTTCCCTACATCAATTCTCCGTGACTTACCTTCCTACAATTCAACTCTCTCGCTGACTACCTCTCTCTCACATCACCTCCGTGACTAACT
>CAJDSM010094284.1:3161-5661 GCA_903981925.1 Ostrea lurida
AAAAGTTTGCACATCTGCTTCCTCTATGCTGTTCTATTACAATATCTGAGCTTGACGTGTGTAACGTTCACTGATTACCGTCTGAAGCTTTGTTACGTCACAGATAAAAATACACGTCTACAGACAATGAAGTCGCAATGTTATTGATGACGTATGTTAGAAATAAAATTCATAGATGAACTCTACGTTTGTTTTGTTATCAGAGTAGTATCTGCTTATCTCTTTGTTAGTCATTTGCACTGGTTACAACTTTGTGTTCATCTGCCATTATAATACATTCTTTACAAACAGTGATTGCTGCTCGAGACTACATAAGATATTGTTTCAAAGCCGAGTCCAAAATCGCGAGCATTCACAACTAATCTGTCACAGTAAGATTCACGTGATCTATAATACCTGTCTCAGGCAGGTAATATTAGTCTCATAATACACGGCTAACGACCAATTCAAATGTCCTAGAACTCTATTTTGCAGCTATGACAAAACATAATGTCAATGGCACATCACATAAATGGACAACACTGCACATCAACATAAATAATAAACACAATCACCATATGTATGCACAAAAAATGCATCAATCATATGATAACAAAGCACATAACTAATGTGATAAAGGCACATCACATAATGACACAATGCACATCACATAATGATAAAAGCACATCACGTAATGACGAAAATGCACACCAAAGTAATGATTAGAAGGCAGCCATCACATAATGACGAATGGCCACATCACATAATCGATATGCTGCACATCGCATAATGCAAAAGCGCACATCACGTAATGTAAAAAGCAACACATTACATAATGACAAAAGCACACACATACATGAAAATGCACATCACGACAATGATAAAAGCACAACACATTATGATAATAGCACATCATATAATGGACAAAGGCCACATCACATAATGACAAAAGCACATCAATAATGATGAATCCACATCACATAATGATGAAATCACATCACCATAATGACAAAAGCACATTCACATAATGACAAAAGCACATCATAATGATAAAAGCGCATCACTAATAACAAAAGAAATATAAGAAGGCAGTTAAGGCGTTCCATATTTAAATCATTTAATATTTATTAAGTACCAGTGGCGATTTCATTGGCCCAAGACACCTTTTTCAAATTAGGATGATTTTCCATGAACCTACCTTCGTAAGAGCCGGAACAACTTACTTTATTGACCTACTTTTATAATGGCTACCACGAAACGCATACAGCCACTTGGTGAAGTTGAAAGCTATTTGCTGCGGATACGACTTAAAATCTTACCTCAATATTTAGTCAAATTTCCTTTCATTCTGATCATAAGCTCCTTTAGCCGCCCTGTATTGAATGATACCATGTAAATTTCCCACACAAGTCCAATTTCCATCTACATCCACAATATGAAATCACACACGAGTTTATTAGTGTAAGTAACCAGATGTTTTATATTTAAATCCGGAGATTTTGTTGGTCATGCTGCTAAATTAGAGTATTAATTTGTTATAGTAATAGTATACTAATTTTCGCTCGGTGAGTAACATGGACAGTCCTTGGCTGGCTTGAGCACAGTACTATCGTCTATTACGATGAAAATGTGGTTGTTTCTTGGAAAAATTTCTCCCCACCCCCTTTTTCGGATGGGGGGGCGGAGGGGGGGGGTACAACATACGATCTCCGTAATGGTGCAGTAAACATGAACGTCAGAATATAAAAAAAATAAATCGGAGAGGGCTACATTATTGCACCTAATTGTGTCCAACGCGGCATCAAAATCACAAGTTCGAGCCCGGGGGTATATTATCTGCTGACGAGACCTCGATGTTTAATTTTATCACTAACAGGCTCAATATCAGAATTTCATGGTCTACATGTACGTCTCCGAGATTTCCTAAATTCCCTTATTGAATTAGACACATACATTTCCGTTCACTTTTGTGCGAATTTTCTGCATGTTTACATCGTTTAGTCAACGGCAGACGACAAAATATGTGTATACGTCATCAAATGTAAGTACACTGTTGTAAAAATAAAAAGAATTCTTTTGTCGATTTATAACAATTAATGGGCCCAATTGTCGGTTGTTAATCTCAAAATTGCGCTTTTTTGGAATCGGAGTGGCGAAATAAATTGTGTCCCAAGATATAATTATTTTCTACTTTCTAGAGACATGTGTTCACGTCATCACTGGACTGTCTGCATTCTTGCGCGATGATTTAAGTACATGTATCAGGTTATTTGAGCATGGTCAAAGGAAATAATCCAACAATTAAGTTGATTGAACATTATTTTGTCGGGGTGTAATATGAAATTAAATGATAAGAAAATGACTCTTATATTTTTTTGGCCGATTCAGGTATCACCGAAATTTTGGACGGTAAAAACTTTAGCATCAATGCGCTTCGCGCCATGATGCAGTTTACCGTCCAAAATCGGTGAATACCTCGATTCAGCCGAAAATAAAAATAAGAGATCTATTTCTTAATTGA
>CAJDSM010094284.1:10661-13840 GCA_903981925.1 Ostrea lurida
GGATGTACAAGGATATAAGACAGGTCAAGTATCGAGTTTGGTCATAGGGTTCTCGACGTAATTGTGTTGACATGTGAGTTGCCACTCTTGACTTAGAACGAAAAATCATTGAAGTGATTCCAAGTTTCACTGTTACATCCCTAGATCATCTTGCAACGGCTTGCAACACATCACTCCAATTATGATATGTGGTCCGTCCACGTACTAAATGCACCAGTTCCTGAAGAGCTTTACAATTGCACCCTAGAATTTCCTTCATTCAAGAACTTACCACTGCAGGCGCGGGAGTCTCCGTCGACTCAGCAGTTTCTCCGACAACATCTAGTGTTTTTGGATTAATTGATTGTTTAATACACGATATGTTACAAGGTAGTAGGTTCATGAACAAAAACTATTTTCACTCTGCAGCAGCTAAAACTGTAGAATGACTACTTTGGAAAATACATAGTTGGCATGAGTAAAAACCAGTTGTTTGTATAGCATTCACTAAGAAGATTTAATCAGATAAACACTCTATGAAAGGTTTATGGAGGGTTCATCATTAAGTTTCACAGTCATTGCTCTGTTGGGTTCTGACGTGAAATTGGCCACATTGCCCGCTGGATGACTCGGGGTCCTGTTACACCAGCTAAGTGCCAGATAAAGATGTCTGAAAATCGTTAATACATATTTCAGGATTCAATCATTAGAATATACTGTAATAAATATTTGGAAATAACAAGATTGCTGTACAAGAATATATTATATACAATTTATACAGGTTGATATTTAATTTTTCATTGAGCCATCAGTAGACTGATGTTTGGTGATCGTAATAATCAATAACATTTGTCTTTGAAACAATTATTATTCGAGTTTGGCATAATTTGTCATCCTTCATCATAAAACTGTTTTCCTTAATTCCATCCACAGAGTAACTCACCTACTGCTGAATTTCTCCCCCAGAGGCTGACCAACTCTGACCCATTAATGAACTTTGCTGTGTAAGCCCATAAAATTTCGAATTGCTCTGCAACCAGAAATGTGTCCTATTACATCGGTGAGCCAACAGCAAATTGTCCTATTAACACCTAGGTGAATGTGGAATATGTTTGTAACCACAGCCCACTGGCAGTATCGTTTAGACTTTGAATAAATACACGGCAGATAATTTTTTCCACTTTCTGTTTGTGTTTTTCTGTCAACTCTGTTATCGTTAAGCTGGCTCTGGGGCTCTTCTGAATCTCGTGGCTTCAGTCTCTGTACCGAGAATAGATGAATCGTAAGCTGTTCTCAAGCCGATAACAGGACTTAGACACCACACATGTGTCAAACGTCAGGATCGTAGAGTAGAATACAACTTTGTGTGGCATGCTCTATCTAACTCAAACATAAAATGGTCAAACTCATGACAACAGAAGCACACTCATCTTGAATGTAGCGTAAAATTGCGAACAATTTTCACCAAAGCTCATACAAATCCACGTAGAACATTCAATTCTCATTAACTCGTTTCTGGCCTTAGGAAACATAATCTCTGGGTAATCATTTCTGTCTCTGTATAAACTCTGATTAAATTCATATCCAAATAATTCAGTTTTGTCTCATTATTTAGTTCATTTCTGACCTCCTTCGCCTTTTCACTGTGTTATAGAGGATGTGCCAAAATTGCAATGTGGCCAACTGACGTCAGCCTCACCGTGCTGACCTCTGGTGTTAGATCGCTCAAAGCAGATAACCTAGCCGGGAGGTAAATAATTTATCAATATGGCAGCTTTCATGGATTGCTAAAAATTAGTTAATCTTTGATTGTAACTATCTCCTTAGTGAGCGGAAAGCTACCTCTGTATGACCTCTTCACCAATTCATCTATATAACCATCAAAATGACAATTAAAACCCTCTTTGTCATATTTTCATGAACACTTCCTTTAACTTTATCAGTAAAGGACAAATTTTAATTGTAAGACATTTTGTTGAATTGTAGAAATGGAGAAACTGAGTGCAATGAGTGTTACTGTAAGCCTAGACCGGATTAGCGTGGAAGAAAGTAAGTGTTGCAAAGATGTTGATTTGGTTTACTATAAGTGTTACAAAAATATTATTAGCTCATTTGAGCTGAAAACTCAACTGAGCTTTACTGATCACCTGTTGTCCATCTGTCTGTCTGTAAACTTTACATTTTCTACTTCTTCTTAAGAATAACTGCACCAATTTCAGCCAAAGTTGGTACAAATCATACTTGGGTGAAGGGGATTCAAGTTTGTTCAAATGAAAGCCCATGTCCCCTTCAAAGGGGATTTAATAAGAGTTGTCAAAATTCTTAATTCTGGTCTTGACAGAATTGAAATTTGAATTGAAATGAAATTTCTGTCGGATGAGACAAAGTTTCATCAGTCCAGACACATGAACCTTGCATTGCACAGAAAAGAAAACAAGGAACTGCACCAAAATGTCTTATTATTTCTAACATTGCATTGCATCCCCACTAATATCCAGCCAAATGTGGAAAGTTTTCCAACCATCTTGGAATTCATAAACACAATGTGTGCCTTCACAATTTTTTAGTGGTTCAGTTTCAGCAAGTTTTCTATACTAGACTCTGGACTTTCCCCCTTATCATGAGACATTGCCAGCTATAGGTAAAGTATTGAGGATTCTTTATTGGGTCGATGTTTGTTGAGACTCAGGATCTCCTTGTTTAACTGAAGGTTATGTCCAAAAGAACCTTGAATCTTACTTATAAGTAGCTAGTGGCAAGCGTTTGGCTATGGATATATTTTATATTTTGGTCTGCGCCAGCTATGAAAGGCAAAAGCTGAGCTTGATCATGACCTCCAGTCACAAAGGGAATGCTCTAAGCTACCACCTAGCTACCTTGACCATTCTTGTCTAGTGACATTTTGTCTTGCTATTGAATCTTTATGTAAATTAAAACAAGGCTCGATCCTTGTTTACATAGCAAATAATTGTAAGTGCCGTATCTCACTTGAAACTCAACAAATGACGTTCAAATTTTTGCTGACCATTAGAAATACCATAAGTGAGCATTGTAAACATTAAAAATGAAAATCTAAAATCTAAACATTTTTAGCTCAAAACATGTCCATGCCCCTTTAAAGCTTTATGTTTATGAATTGAAGTCACACAATTCACCAATGCTTATGAAGTGAAGTTAATTAATATCAAATTCTTCCCAAT
>CAJDSM010094285.1:122-12549 GCA_903981925.1 Ostrea lurida
ACATTGGACGGATGCCCCTTGGCATAGTCACATCTCCTACTTGTGATCACGTTGTACCTCTGGCCTGAGATTAATTTCTATCAAATCCCCAATAAGATTATGGGAAATTGTGCGAAGACAATAGGATCTCTTTGCAATTAAATAACCTCAAAATAGTCCGAAGGCCCAACTCCTTTAATAATCAATCGGACAGCAATGCTGCCTTCCTTCTATGTATAATAGCATATCACAGTTGTTGGATCTTTCTTCATGATACATAGTTATCATCACCCCGCTGTCCTCTCATGGTTATGAAGTGAGGTTGCTGAGACCAACATATTATGTTTTCTCCTATAGAAATCTTAAGTCCAAGGGCCTCATCATTAAAAATCATCAGCTGTGCTCTAGTCACTTCACACTTGCAATAATTGTATAGCCCGATTTTTTCATTAGGACCATTTTTATAACATCTTGCACCCACAACATATTGGCGTAGAGTCGATTCATTTAGTTAGGCCGGGGGTAAAATTATTTTTCTCCTTTTTTTCCGAGTGTTTATTCACTCACAATCCTCCCCCCCGTACACGCCTCACTACGCCGTACCAAAGGTATATAGAGAGAGTTATCGGAAAGAACAAAGTGAAAAGGGTAACAAGAAAACGAAACACAGGGGAGTGAGGAGGACATATGCCGACCTCATGATGGCAGTATATAAACTCACCACAGAAACTTGTGTATATTCTTCTGACTAATTTGTGAATTGGGCTATAAAAACTAAGTTGTAAAACGAACCAGTTCGTTCGACTCAATCCTTATAGTTCCCCCTCCATACAGAATAAAAGTTAGGAAAAAAAATAGGTTAGTTGGTCAGCAAAATAACAGGAACATCTGAACTCCCACCTTGAGTGAAGAGAAAGGGGTGCGATGCCCAAAGTGTTTGACTATTGCTTGAAAGAGTAAGAAAGCATCCCCTTGTTTGAACCCCCGCTGTGGTGTATTCACACCAACGACATACTACTGAAAACCTGTTCCCGTGTAGGCAGAGAGAAATTCATAAAGGTTTTTATCTTATTTCAAGACTTGTTCAATGAATGATCTTTTACAAGACCATGTGTTATTATGAATGGACCACGTGTGTTCCTTACCCAGTGTTAAATTTATATGGCATTTATGCAATTATAATGCATATAATGTTAAAGGCATGATGTATTCAATGCTTGTCAAAACTGGTCAGGAATGTGCACATTATTCATATGTGTGTACTTTAGGTATGACTATGATTTGATGAAAATTTTCCTAGCTTAAAGAATATTTTTCTATTCGTTCCCTTCAGGTTTCAAAATGTCACTACTGATACCCAAGCAGCATGTTTAATTAATTCCTGGATAGGTGAAGGATTGTATTAAACCAAGTTTATTCAATGTAACAACAAACATGTACTTGTATATTGTGAATCTTAAATGTTGTGTTTTCTTTATTCTAGGACAGGGATTCCAAGTTCCGTTTGATTCTGGTGGAGAGTAGAATTCACCGATTGGCCAGATATTACAAAACTAAGAAAGTTTTGCCACCTAACTGGAAATAGTAAGTCCATTGACAAAGTTGTGCTTGTTTTGATGAACAAATATTTCAGTTAACATGTGTTTGTAGCTCATAATATTAGTTTATAGGGTATGGTTGCATTGGGTGACGACAATTTAGTACTGACCAGCTGTCTCTGTGACTGACTGACCAGCTATTTCTGTGACATTAACATCTGTATTTGACAATTTTGATAATTGGTGGTGCCAGTACCAGTCTAAATGGCTGTGATAAGTGCGTAGTATCCACATAAGTCTAGTAACTATGGCAGCATAAAAAGGAGATGAGAAAAATCTGAATACATGAGTCCGATTCTCAGCGTTAACAAATACAGAAGTACTAAAACATAAACGCTTTGGGGGGACAACACGGACCCCTGGAGCCATACGATCAGGTGGTATAAGGTGCGTTAAGTCAAGTCAAAACACAATAACGATCTTTAATTGCCTTCGAGGGGACCAAGTCTGTCCGTCAATTTAGTGTATAACTGACTGGTAATCCGTTATGATTGCAACATAAGTCAGTTTAAATAATAAATGGCTTCTTAACTCACTTGCTTCATGATTACTATGCAAGTAACGTCTGCCCCACCAATCGATAAACATCAGCTCAAATTGCTGCAAAATTCACAATTATGTTGCTGGTATTCGAATAGGGTTGATGAGACATAACCCCAAAGTGAGTCCAAACTAGGCTAGGATGATGATGGTAATGTTGCTTATCATCAAGTGAGGGTAAAGTTTGAACGGATGAATGCAGAAATGTGACTACCAAATAAGCATTTGGAAAAATGGTTGTTTATGGATGAGAAATGGAGTTGGGTTTGTTATACAGTTTGCCGAGCCAGAGTACGGAGCAGTGATCAAGGTTATTGTCTGTCAATTTCATTAATAACGTTGGTTTAATATATTTGTACTTTTGACAATTAATGGATGTATCACAATGCATTCAAAAACATGTTCAAATTATGTTCTAATCGGGCTATAAACTTTTATAGACACCTACTGTACATGGGACCATCGTGGAGTTGTGGGTCATTGTATTATAAGAATTTGGCTGATAAACATTTCCCTGTTCCACCAAAATTTTTTCCATTCCTGAAAGAATGACCAATACATTTTTGTAGGTCACCGTGAGTAAACTCAGGTTGACAATCTATTGTAATATCAGCTAGTCTTCGTTCCGCTCGTCCGTTATACTAATTGCAACATTTCTGTTAAAGCTCTTCTTGATACCATCCATCCAAAACTTCTCTCTTTAAGATTCTGGTTATAAGCTATTCTTTGCGAAAACTATGGAGAAGCGGGTCACATAAATTGTGAGCAACTTTCCAGGTTCTGCTTGTACAAACTTTGGGGGTGGGGAAAAACACTGTCCGCAATTTTTTTGGTCAGAAAATCTTGACTTGTTTTACAAACCGTGCTACGTATGTCTAGAGAGAAAACACTATAGAGTGGACAAGATGAAAATTTGGAGATTATATATGGATGGCGGGAAGCGACCTATAAAACACAGAAATTGTAACATCATATGTGGATATCTCCTGGGGTAGCGGGTTCCTACCCCTAGGGTGGCGTGGCCGGAAAATTGTTAAGTTGGGAATGACTCATTAACAGGTACAAATAAGATCACCATTCAAACATAATTTGAAACCAAATACTCATTGATCCCTCTATCTTCCTTAGTACTTTCTATGTAGTGGAGACTGCATCTTTGGTTGACACTAGGGGTTCAGACATTTAATTGTTAAACTTCAGGTCTCACTTTGCACACGTTGGGGGCCGGGGTCAAAAACTGGGCCATAAATAAAGATTGATCAATTTTCTCTAGAAAGAGCTATCATTACTTTACGAATCTAGCATCACATATGTCTGTTCAGAAGAAAACCAAATAACTGTTAGTGAATAGTTCAGAGCAGGAAGGCCTTTACCAAAATTGTAAAGTTGGTGGCCCCTGAGGGGTAGTGGGTTCTGACCCAGGGTGGGGCCAAGATTTGGTACACTTAGTCTTTACGAATTTTCGTGAGGAATACATATTTTTTAACATCGTGCTTCATTTCGAAAAAATGACCGCTGAGTATCCATTTTTACCTTTGTTCAATTGATATGATAATACTTTTAGGAGACATTATAGGGGCTACACTAACTCAGTATAAATTCTTTCAGGTCTTGTGTGCACCTCGTTGATGCCGAGGGTGTCAAAACTGCCCAAATGAATCCAAGATATGCTGAAATATTTTCAAAAAATCTTCTTTATACAACCGCAGTGTGATGATAAAACAAATGTGTGCATAGTGTATAGTACGAATCAGAGAAGCGACCTTTAATAAAATAATTGTAACATCTTTTGAGTGTAGAACGACAAGCAACTAATAATCGACCTAAAAAATTTAATTGATCGCGCAATGTTCATGTCTGTTGTACGAACATTGTCATAGGAATTGAGCCAGGAGTGGAATATATATTTACTGAGTCCACATTCCACATCGAAAACGCTGCGAAATTTAAATCTTTGGCCCGGTTCTTTTGTATCCGGTCCTCTCAGAGGTAGTGTTATAGAAAGATTTTTTTAAAAATGGTTCATGTGAGGCGCAATTAATATATAGGCAATTGAACTTCCACCCGCATGCCACCAGGGCGGTGCAAGAGACTGAGGATTTTACAATTTTACATCGTGCCCCTTGTCTAACAAGAAATGCTTCATACTCAAATATGAAGATTGGGACCTCAGGTGGTGTATCATGATGAAGTCTAAATTAATGCTCAACGCTTTTGTCGTAACGGACGAACGAACCAAGATGGCCAATAGGTCACCCTGAGGAGTTTTGCTCGGGTATACTCAAGTCCGCTTTTATAAAATATCAGAGCACACAAGACAGTTGGTGAACATTGTACACTCAAGGCAGCTTAGTGTCTCATAAAGATGATTGTGACACGGTGTTTTGCAGGAAATCTCACCAGATTTAATTTGGGTTCTGAAAACATGGGCCGATAAGGTAGAAAAAACGGGTGGCCAAGTAATTGGTTGTGCCTGCGCCGATCATGGAAAACTTCAAAATAGTTTTTATCGTTCCATCAGATTTTGAGAGACTTTGGCCTACCAAGTATCTCGCTACTTCATAATCTGATCAAAGCAAGTGAAGAAAGCACTGTAAGTGTGAGTAACTATTCTTCATATGTCACAACTGCTATTGGAAACGCAATAACATTTATGAGAGATTATTCTCTTATAAAAGGAACTTATCCAATATTATTGTTTACCCTAGTAGGTTGTGCTTCAGAATGCGGAAAGATAAAAAGAGTGTAATGCTTAGAGTGCTTGTTAAGTCCCCTTTCAAAAAAAAATTGAGCGACTAATATTACAGAGCTTTGTGACGCTTTATTTGATTAAGCGATTAATGAATTAGTCTTATTCAGTTGTGTTTTTGATGGATATGGAATGGTAATGCTCAATATTTCAATATATAAGTGTATTATCTATGCTCCACAATGCACTACATCAACGAGAGATCTATAAATCATTTATTGTATTTCAACATACAGATTGTCTACTCCTCAATTGTGCGTTTAACTCCATTCTATAAGCGGGCGGGCCCTTTGCTGCACTATTGGTGGTTTTCTAGTCCTCTCTCTAAAGACTGGCCATACGGTTGACAAAGTGTCCTTAGTGGCATCAAGTGGTGGAACTGATACCAATCGAAGAACCACGATTGCCCTCTATGTGAGAGTAACAACACAAAATAAACAGTAGGGTTAACCATCACTAAGGTTGGTAATGATGTTTTTGCAGAAACAGACTAGCACGTTATAAGGCGAAACTATATAAAGAATTTGCATGTGTTCCTCAGTGTCTGTATAGACATTGTGTTCGAATATCCCTCTTTGACGTAAATGATAAAAATCCATGTTTATAGGCTTAGCTACACCAAGTATAAATACTGTTTTATATTTCAATATATTTTAACGACACTGATAACAAATGTGGTTTCACGTGTGAGACCCTTCTGCCTTCGTGTTAACAGGGAAATTGGGAGAGTATGTAGAGTTGTAAGCCCGTGCCTTGAGAATCGGAACAAATAGCGTCAACTAAGACGTAAAAGTAAGAAAGTAATTTGAATACTTCACCAAGATTCGACATTAATGAAAAAGATTATATCACGGTGGTTCTTGTGGAAATATGCACATTTAATAAAGTAGTATGCACACCATTCGAGTTGTACTTTCATCATTGATTCCGACACTGTCCTCTGTGCTAATTGAATGACAGAAAATATCGATGGCTTTCACAATATTATCATTCTGTTTTGTTAGAGTGAGCTCTACATTAAACAATATATCCTAAATCAGGTAATCACTTTCTATCGGGTCTCGAAGAATAATCAGACCTTTGTTATTGCAACTAAGAGTAGTTGAAGACATATTACCTCACTTAGCATTACTACATGATGAACATCAGCTCCCTATTTGTATAGAAGGTAAGTGCTAATATATGTTTTAAAGTAAAACAATACAGTTAGAAAAGTTTATTGGAGTTTTGAAATTCAGAATACTATATTTAGTAGAATGTTAATGATGAGTTGGAAAAAATTATCTTAATATTTTTCAAAGTCACTTCTACAAGTTGAAAAACAGATACTCAAACTCAATATTAAAGTTGTTACATGGCTTATACTTAACGCATATTTGGCTCTGCTACACTTTATGATGAATCCCACAATTACAGCTCAAGTAAAGAAACTTTTCTTCTGCTATCGGGCAGAAGTTTGACCAAAGCTGTCTGACAGTCACTTACAAGCGAAAAACTTTTGAAACACATGCCCTTCGGGCAGACAGGCGCAATTTTTCATCAAATACTTCCTGCCAGCGATACAAAAATAACAAATGCCCGAAAACTAAAATAAGATAAGGAACTTGGAATGTTCTGGGTTTTTAAACTCTTAAACTCCATAAACGCTGCTAGACATTATCATTATATTACAAATTAAGATATTGGTAGTGGTTTTTTTTGTTATATACATATAAATATAACAAAATGAAGTGTTAGTACAATTCATCACAATTCAAACCAAAATCCTATGCTGACAAAGAGTCGGCACTTTTAACAAACTATTTCAATGACCTAATTACATTGATACATATTCAGATTTTAGTCCCGGAACTGTTATATTAGTCTTGCTAGTGTAACCTCAATGGGGCAATGATGACCATTATAAAGCCAAAATTAACTTTTTAGAGAGAAATAACTCACCAAAAACCAGGTTAAACAAATCACGTTTTGTTGCATAATAATATGAATGCCATCAACTATGCACTGTAACTTTGATAATCAATCAAAAGTAATTGGCGTACTTATCACACACTTAAAAATTCTATAGAAACTAGGACCCATAAATACAGTCTGACATCACATGTTCTTTAACAAACACGATGATCTATACAGCGTTAAAATGGATTAAGTCGTTTGTACTTTTGAATTAAAAATTTTTGATTTTTGGCATTATAATGCAAGAGAATGATTTGATTTTTGATGATATTGGACTTTGACTTTTTTTTTTATTTTTATACAAACGCCCAGCATGTCCCCGACTGCCAATATAGTAAGTGTGACACCGAAAAAGCAATTTGTCCGGGTGGCGATGGACACTAAATATCTAGTATCGAGCTGGCATCCCTGGGCAGGGTACACTTCTCTTCCTAAAAATATCCTCCATAAACAACATTACCAACTGTAAACACATTCACTCTGGCCAATTTTATTCTGAGCATGCCAACCTCAGTTATCTCCAATTTATACCAAGGCCATGTGCGTGCTTGAGGGCTGATATCTCCTTTGGGGCTTTGTTTGGTATAGTGTATCTGTGGTTTATGCTATGTTTCTGTTGTTTTGAAGACTGATGGTGTGTATTGCTTTTTTATCTGATTGTTTTCCAATCGCTTACGTGTTCTTATAGTTATGTTAGTCTTAATAATATTCACATTTTGGTCAGGTAAGTAAGTTTACCACTAAAAACCAATAGACTACTATTAGCGTGAAGGAGTTTTCCCAAGCGTGTTATTCAGAATGTTGGGGAGTGTTAGGCCGGATTGTTTCAGTCCCTACAATGTGGTATTACAGATGAGGATCTCGAATCGCGATGAGTCGAGAACACACCTAATTTGATCATAAATGTTGAAAAATGCACATGTATATGTAGTTTGTATTTTTCAGCGTGGATATAACCACTTCATCTCTTTGTCGTGACTCACCTAGACCACATCCAAGTTCCAATTTGCGAATAGCGGTTATCTGTACAGTATATAAGAATCCTTTGACCAACAGTGTTTTTTTGAAGCCCTTGCGGTTATTTTGATGAGTTTTTGGCATATGTGTATGACTTTGGGTATTAGCCGGTTACAGTCTTTAAATTTTTTCCTATGTCTTGTCTCTGCTATGTGTTTGGTTACTATTGTTTTGTTTATGAGTGTGTTTTTGATTCTTTGTTTTCTGGTTAGTTCATTGTTTTTTGTTTTTATTTAGTTTGCTTATCATTTTTTTTTTTTTTGTGTTCTTTGTATTCCAGATATTTTTGGTTTTTGTTTGCATATGTGTCGTTTTTATTTTATTTACAGTTGTGTGAGCATACATTCTGATCGCTTGTTTTGGAAGTTATGTGTTGGGGTTCATTGCTTAGACAAGTTTAGTTGGTATTTTCTTGGCTATAATTTACCTATAGATTCTTCCACCTAAATAAGTTCTCCTTTTTACACTACTGGAAAATGGTACTTTTCGAAAAAATAATTATACAACGTGTGACTCTGAATTTGCTACGGGCTCCTATCTATTTTTTTATTGTATGGTGCTATGTTATTACTCTACTGGTTGATGGCTTTTTATGTCAATGGCCTCGACCTATTACCCACTCGGCATATGTTATGCAGATCATTTTTGAAGTTTCATACCTATGGCCTTCTTTTCTATCTGCTATATGGTGTGATCTATTTTGTTTAAAAATTTGGGTATTCTCACAGTGTTTGTTCTATTAATTTCTCGATGTCCTGTTAGTATCGTAGATAGGGTTAATTTGAAAATCTTCGCATCTTCAAAAGGTTTATTCTTCAGTTCGTGTTGCATTGGTTTATTATAGATTAGGTATTGTTGTGATTTTAATAGTTCTTGTGATCCTACCATTCTGTAATTCTTTAATTTGTTTGACACGTCATAGGATCACCCGTTTGGTTCGTGGAGAGGAGGGGCTGGTTAATTTGGAGAATCCGGGAATAGGCTGTGTATTGCGACGGGAATTGTTTTACTTTGTTTCGTATATTTGTGTTTTTTTGTACTTCTTGGGGTTGTGTATTTACTTCTTTATCGCCACGTTCTACTTGTTTGGTATTCTTCATATATATCACGTCCGTCACATTTTCGGTCAGCGATTCCATTCTCGGGGTTTTTTTTAGACTAATAAGTTAAAGTGGTTTGTGTTTCATTATTTAAACGGTTGAACATGCTTTTTATGATTGGGCTAGTTGTGTGTGATTCTTATGTGCTGCCCGTAGCTTTGCTGAGGTTCATCTTACCCGTTTTTGTGTTTGTTCTTTTCTTAGAGTATAAAACTGTATATGTTATTGTAATTTATCATTGCTCTTTTGGAGTTATGACATTTAACGATGCATTTAAGATCGACAATGATTTTCATGGTGAAATCTTTCTTATGTGTATAATAAGTTGTACACCACACCCCCTAAGTGGTGTCTTATGTGACTTAGACCGTTTATCTACTGACTTTCTGACAAGTCCAGTTCATTCTTCTGGTTACTTTTTTTTTTCGCGTATATTTATTGTTTAGGGACTTTGGCCATCTAGGTTGCGGGTGATGTTAACATATTGTGTTTTCGATGTGATGTGTCGTTGGCATCATGGCGCCGTATTCTCCTTTAGATAGTCACGTTTTACAACCTGAGCGGCCTTCTGGTTTCCACACGCTCGCTGATCAACACCTTTCTGCTGACCCTGTTTGCCTTTCTAGTCGGTTTACAAAAGGACTTTTTTTCTCCTGCTTTCGTTGCTTATACTAGTGTTTTTATCTATGAATAGAACGCGACTTGCGCTTGCGCATTTAACACTACCAGTCTGCTTTCCAGAATTCGTATTAACGATTGTTTTCATCCGTGTAAGCCCTGTGACTATATTGTTTGGAGTGTCCGCGATGTTTTGAGAACGGAGCCTTATTATTATCCCCGTCGCTTCTCTTTGTTGCACTGTGTTCCTTATGGTCATGCCGTTTTTGATGGGGCTTTCCTTATTCCTGATAATTTCTGTTTTGCTGCTCGATATTGCTCCGATATTTTGTGTTACGAAATGTAAGCATCTGGCTCATGAAAGGGGCATTCTTATTCAGATCTCGACATATTTTATGTGCACACAAGGAATTAGGGACACAGTGGCACTTCCTGCGTGTGACGCCGTGTCTGCTGCGTCCGACGTATTATCACGATCCTAATTTTCCTTCGGGGCTCTACAAATGCTGACGCTTCACAGTCTTTTATCTTTACTAAGAGTTTGACTTATACGTAAACTGTCTACTTTCTGGTCATTGTTGTCAATTACTTTGGGACTCTGTTTTGACATTTTGTACTTGTATACATGTGTTTTGCATTCTTGATATCTTCATTTGTGTTAGGAGGTTGGGTGCCATTGGGTTGTTTTTTTCCTCAGAGAATTTCGTCTATCTGTTAAGTTGTATATTATTAGGTTTGACACGTCAACAAAAGGGGTGAGACGCTTCTTGCTCTATGGGTGCTTGATCTTTGCTGAAGGAGATACTTGGTGTTTGGTTGTCCACCTATATTCTTTATCTAAGTTCGTGTTTGGGTTGTGACTGACATTGATATCGCTGAGGTATATATTTTCTGACGTTTTTCTGCTTGTGTCAGGAGAATTTTTCTCTTATATACGCTTGTTGTTTTTATTTATGCTCCTGGTTATTTCAGAACTTTGTCAACACTCGTTTTTGGGGGTGTAGGTGTCTTTTCAAAGCCGAACATATTTGGTTGTGGGTCACCTGACTTATTGTGCTATTGGTGAGGCACTCTACGTTTACATGTGTGTTTTGTGCTTGTACCTAATGGCTCTTGTGCCTTCCGGTGAAGAATGTTTTTAGGCTGCTTCAATCCTTGCAGTGGCTTTAGGATTTTTCCCACCACTATTCTTTCTTCTTGTATGCTACCCTACTAGTTGCTCACTCGGGATTTGTATTCCATGGTCTTCAATCATGGTACTTTTTTGCTTTTTCGAAACCTATGATTGTTTCAGGATATTACTCGCACAGTTCATTTTACTTGATTCACACGTATTGTCTGGTACTTTGGTTGCTACATTCTTGTGTTTCTTGATTTATGCTTTACTTTTGTTAATCTAGTCTTGTAGATCTTTCGATTTCTCTCTTGTTCATTTCCTCTTTTGGACATTATGTTAGATCTCTCAGTTTGGGAACCTGTTATGTCCCGACCCCTGTTTTTTTTTTGCTTCTTACTTTTTAAACATTTTTTTTCTTTTAGGTGCCTGTATTTTGCTTGAGGGAATGGATTTTTCTCTTCCACTTCTTGTTGTTCCGTTTCTTCTTTGTTTGTTTTCCTACGGAAGGAGCTTCCCTACTTTTTATCTTTTTGGAATGCCTGAAGCGGATGTGCAGTGTTTTTAGAGTACATTCACGTGGATAGGTGGAAGGGCACTTCCTGTTTAGTGATTATTAAACCACAGTTATATTTATTAATTTGGATTAATGGTTTTAATCTACTTATTCATTTCCCTTGTTTAATTATTTTGGTTGAATCTGAACTCAATGGTGTCTTTGATTGTTTTCTTTACATCTAGACAGGGTCGAGTTTCAGTGCAGCCAACGTTTGGTCTCTCGGGTTTGAATTCTTGGTTGATAGATGATTTAATTTATTAGGTTAATTTTTCATCTCAGCGAGTTTTATCTTGGCCATAGTATAAACACTTTGATCTAACTATACAGGAGGAATTGATGTATTTTTTTTTTTTCGCCTCAACATCTCCTGATTTTTAATCATGGGAATTGATAGTAATGGATCGCATTCGGGGTGGATCTATAATGTGGTAGTGTGTGTGGTGTGGGCCTATGTTCTGTAGGAGTATTATTTTATATTTCATGATTTACATGGTTACTGGATCTTTTTCATTTAAGTGATCATTTTAGTCATTGTGAGCGGTAATTGGTGTTGTTTTTGATGCTTATATTTGTTTTTTGAGGTTTTGACGAGTACATATGTTGGTATTATGGGGTAGCCTATGTGAAGCCTGTAGTGCTCTGTCTTCTGTTGATCTGTTACTATCAGTTTGATTCTCTAGATCTTATCTTTCTGATGAGACATATTTAAAACATCTGTATTGTGTTTGTGAACTAATTTGTGTATTTTGTTGAATATACTTTATGTGTTGTGTCGTTGGAGTGTGGTTCCCCGAGTTTCTAGACGCAAGTCTTTACTCTCGGTAAAGTGGGGATGATTTTAGCTGGATGAAAGGTAGTTCTATTTAGCTGCGCAGTTTTGTTTTTTAGTGTTGTATTGTGTTTCAAGTATTATTGGTTCATTTAACAATTTTTAGTGCAAATGGTGGTAGGTAGTGTTCTAGTGTATAGCTTAATTTGTTTGTGAGGAGGGATCTCTTTGATTTTTTAGGTGAAGAAGGTGCCTCTATGTTTACGCTCTAAGGCTTTATTTCTATTAGAGTTTATGGTATGGTATTCGCCTCGTGGGTGATTTGTTGTGGTTTCTGGAGGTCGGTACTTGGAGATGGGTTCGGCTTCATAGATTGTAAATAGAATGGACTTTTGGGAGAGGGGGAGGGGGGAGGGGAGGGGGAGGGG
>CAJDSM010094294.1:341-17343 GCA_903981925.1 Ostrea lurida
TTCAACAAATGAAGTTCAAATTTGTGCTGACCTATCGGAAGCTTTAGGTAATGTTGTATTTTGGTCTTTGAGAACGATTTGTAATAATATTCAATATAAATTTTGATCCCTATTGTGGCCCACCCCATACCCATGGGTCAGATTTGTATGGAAGTGGCTGATATAGTGGGGTATGATTTGAATCAGTTTCCAATTTGCAAATAGTCATTCTGTTTGACGCACTTTGATTTTTTTGGAACATAAACAAATTTGTCTTTATTTAGATAGAATTAATCAATGGCATCATGCATAACAATACTCCTCTTTCATCTCTTCTAATTTCTATTAATGAATATTAGTTCAAGCGATTTGTGCGATTTTTGGCAGAAATTGCTCAAAAGGTGATAAAAGATGAAATTTGGCATGTGGTAGTTAGATCATTAAATTTTCAGAAGTGACCACTTGAAAATTAAAATGGCGGGAATGGGCCATTTTGAAAAGCGTATATAAAAATGATAAAAAGTATTTTTGATGGTTTTAAAGTATTTTATCTGTTAAAAAAAAGAAAATACTGGTATTTGTATAAATCGTTGGATATTTTCACATCAACATAATATTGATGAAAACAATTAATATTCAATGGTCGGCTCTTGGAAAATTCTGTGATCTAAGATAATGATAACTATAAATAGACTAAACTTTTGCTACAATTACTTTGCATCATAAACGGTGATGATCATATTAGGTTCTATTGAATATTAAACATTTATTCTGTCACAATTTTCAACACGTTGCATAGTGGCTTCGCTAACTGGTGTGTTTAACACATTTCATTTCAGACCCATTATTGCTTTTGATCATTGATTTGTCAAAATGCACTACAGACTAGGGTGGGGTTATAGTTACTTGTGTTTAACAGGGTCTCTCAGGTTGCATGTAGACCGCGTTCTCTTGATTGGGGATATTAGAGTACACTGGAGTAAGGGTGAGTTACAGAACATCCTTATGCCTGTGAGACTGAGGTTTTATAAATTGGACTCATAGTGGGTACCTGTCGTTGGTTTTGGGGGGGAGGATGATGCTCCTAGTCGGCTTGACAACTATCTCGTCAAGAGTTTAGAAAATAGAGTTTCGTCTGCTAAAGGCTGCATTTGAGTTTTGAGACCCTCTCAGGGATATGGTGGATAATTCGATGTTTACGCAGTTTCTTAGCGCTGGTTAGGTTTCTCAGAAAAATGCAGCAGTATGTACTAATGTATCATGTCTCGGGCATCTGAGTCAATGCAAATTTACGCATAATGTATACGTTTGAATCATATCGTAGGAATATGTCATATATTAGGTCTTATTTAGTCTTTATTTACTAGGCTAACAAAGATGAAATGACGTGTATAAATTTACGTGAATTATTATACATTCCTTGTTACTTAGTTATTGCTACTCTCAATTCTGAATATTCATATCGCAAATGTAATTTACATTTATCGGACTTGAATCGCCGTTTTTTTTTTTTTTTTTTTTTTTTTTTTTTTTTTTTTTTTTTTTTATTTTTTTTTATTTTTTTTTTTTTTTTTTTTTTTTTTTTTTTCTTCTTTTTCTGCTCTATACAATGGATCATTGCATAAAGGGCGTTATCGCTGTAAACATGCGCAGTTTCACGATACCTGCTTCAGTCAGTTAACAATTTTTTGGAATATAGATTCTGCATTTTTCTATTTTGAAAGTGTTTGGGGTGCAATTTTAACTTATAATTTTAAGTACGGTATCTAAGCTGTGGGCAACTCCGGTATTGGCGGAGGGCTTGGTCACTATGTATGTATGATTTTTCATTTCAGAAAAAAGTATGCACTTGTCTCTAATTTCATGTATAAGAATTTTTTATATCTAGAGGAGCTTATTATAATATCTCGCTGGTAAACACGCATATTGTGAAATTTGCATGTAAGAAAGGGCATGTTGAATGTTTTCAAAAATAAAGTGTTACGTATATGAATGACGTCACGGGTAATTAGTATGTGGGAATGGTATGAATACCCGGATGCAGTCAAGGTATGGGAGTAATGTCTCGGTATTTTAATCGATAAATTAAATTGGTATTGTGAAATTTAGGTGTGTTTCAACAGATTATCGATGGCATATTTCTTTAATGGGAGACTGTACGTAATTGAGTAACTACTGTGGCGAGAACACCAGATGACTGGTAATGCCTAGTACCTACTAGCTAGCATTCCCAGCTTCGGAAAAAAAGGGATAGGAGGGTCCCAGGCATTTCTTTAGGCGAGAGAAACAGCACCTGAAGTTTTTCGTCAGCAGCTGCCCTGACGTTGCCCTCTTACTCACACAGGCAGCGACCGGTAAAGCACTAATCTGTTTTTCTCTGACGGTAAAGATCTAGAAAGAAGGATTGAATGAAGATGAAATGTAAGTGAATGTTCTTGGTGAAAGTTTGTGAGCTGGTCCCAGTCACAGTGGGAGAATGTCAATGGTATTCCTGCTTCTTTCTTCATTAGATGGACTATTACACGCTAGTAACTGGATATCTAACAATTCATTTGAGATAACGTGGGAAATTGACGAGATGTTGGGTATCAGCACAGACATACTCAGAGTTACTTGGCAGTCGGCACAGTCAGTATTGAGATCTGAAGAGTTTGCGAGAACATTTCCTTTGGCAACTCGGGCAATACCGACTCACTTTATGTTTTATCCAGCATGTTAGCGGTTGTCTTATGGATCAGATGACGTGGTTGCAGGGTTCTATGCTTAGAGGTCGCAGACATTTAGTCCCAAAACGCCTCTGTTGTCGGTATGCTGTTTTCAGCATTCTACGTAGTTTTCGCCTCAAGTCGAAATACGGCAAAGGGGGGGGGGGGGGTAGGTAAAGGGCACTTTCGAGACCTGACTCAGGAGAGTTGTTGGGACAGAATAAGGCTTTGTAGCTGCTCGGGGAATGTAATGTTCGGGGGTTCACCATCGACTCTTGTTCAGATGGATTCCCAATTTGTATCATGGATAAGTCGTGAAAGCTGGGTGAATTTAAGGGTGATTCTTATGTCATTGTCTGATACATACAATGACATTAGTTTGGAAAAGCTTCTCGCTGAGAATCAATGGCGTCTTCTTAGGAAAGATTGTATATTGTCTTGGAGGGCAGAGGCAGATTGTAAACAACTCTAAGCCAGACACCGAGAACGTGAAACCAGGGCGCCGTAGGAAGTCAGGCATGTGTGTATTAAGGCAACACCTTTTCGAGGAAGAAGAAAGATATGATGGGATTGTGGTCGGCTGGTAGAAGTCAGAGTTTGCTGAGCTTATCACAAGGAGTAACGCCAGAAACGGTGATGAGTGGGCTCGGATGCATTGCCTAGAGATAGAGATTCAGGGGAAGGCGATGGTGATACACTTGGCCGGTGAGCCTCAATGAGATTACCAGTGCAACTACAAGGTTTGGACTACGTGCAAGCCGGGGGTGGATTACTGGGCGACATTAGCTACTGGGGATGCGTGGATTTATTGCGGGCCATTCTCACCAAGTGGGGGTGAATTGTATGAACTGTATGTGGCTATTGAGGGCTCCATGTTGCTTGTAATAACTTATTCGAGAATGTAAGGCAACTACTTTAGGCAATGGCATTCTCGAGGGGGATAGATTACTTTTGCAGAGCGACTTCAGGCGAGGCTGGGGTGAGGTTGCTAGAGATTGTGTACCCTAATCGTAGCTTTATCCCACTAGGAGTTGGCAGATTATATGTGGAACTAGTATTCAGATTTAAAGCTTCTGAGATTCTGGCTGATACATGATTTTTGTAGCTGTGGAATTCTCTGGATCTGTTGTGAATCTTGGCTGAGTTGCGAATTGCAAGAAGGATTGTAAGGTGATAGCGTTGAGCTTGAGCATTTCGATGAAGATGGGGTTTGTATTCCTAACGAATTTGATGGTATTGAAAGAGAATTTGAATTGGAAAATCCAGATCTTGAGCTGGGAATAGCCGGAGGTACTATACTCCGGTCATATGGGTGGAGAGGTCTAGGGATGTTGAGTAGATATAACGAGGTTTCCCATCTTTGAAGTACTGCGGCGGAATGGTGGAGGATTGCGTTCGCCTGGGACATCTGCGATTTCACAGACTGGCGAATTTAGGCGGTCTATTGTGTCTGGTTGCTCTTTTTGTGGTGGGATTCGGTCCTGCTATTTGATTCTGCCGGAGTCGTGTCAAATGGTATTCTTGTTTCCGTTATAGACAGTTTAGCCTATGGGATCCTCCTTTTAGAGAAAATGGGGGTGTTAGTTGGGGCGCGAGTCATTACTTGGTATATCCGGTAACCTACTGACGCTAGGCATGAGTGGGTTTTGTGCCGGCATCGGTGAATGTATATTAGATATGGTTATTTATGCTTTTGGTAGAAGAGAGGAAATAAAAAATCGGGCTTTCCAGATGGGCATTCAGATGGGCTGTTTTATATACTTTTGAACATTTTTATTAATAACCTTTGGTTGTAATACTATTTAAAAGTTTAATCAATCTTTAAGTCAAGCGTTATTTTTATAATTTGTGTCTGATTTATTCTTTATATTGTCGCTTTTTTCAAAAATGGTCGCAAAAAGCGCATTTTGATTCGAGTGGGTCCTTTCTAATATTTATTGGTATGCTAAGAAGATATTTGCAAAATTTCATGCTTTTATATTTTCATAGATTTTTTTCACAATCGTCGACTATATGCATTGCCATTCTGGTAAATTGAAACGAACTGAATTCTGACAAATTATTAATTATTATATTTTGTTAGCTAGCTGAAACGAAGGCTCAGTGAGCTTTTCTAACAAATTTGTACGTTGTGCTGTCGTGTCGTGTTGTCGGTGTGTTGTCGGTAAACGTTTTTACATATTTCAACTGTCGTCTTCAAGAGCTGGTCAATTCAACCGAACTTAATCCATCATCTTGGTGAAGGGCTTAATTTTGTTGCAAATGAAGGGCAGGCTCATCAAAGGGGAGATAATCATGAAAATGGCAAAAAGGGGGTGTAATTTAAATCTTCTTCTAGACCACTGGGCAGGAACTGAAATTTATATGGAGTTCTGATATAGAGAAGATATCAAGTTGATAAATATGAGGGGTATGATGGGGAAATAGGGGATCAAGTTTGCCATATGATTATAGAGGAAAATTCTTAAAATCTTCTTCTCAAGAACCTGGGGGGAAAGCTGAAATTATATGGAAGCTTCTGATATAGGAGAGATTCAAGTTTGTTCAAATCATGACCGGGGGTCTATGGGGCCAATAGGGGTCAAAGTTTGACATATGTATTATAGGGAATTTTAAATCTTCTTCTCAAGACAACTGGGCAGGAAAGCTGAATTTAATTGGAAGCCTTCTGATATAGAGGAGATTCAGTTTGTTCAATCATGACCCGGGGGTATATGGGGGCACATGGGATAAAGTTTGACGTATGATTATTAGGGAATTTTAAAAATCTTCTTCTCAAGAACACTGGGCGGCAAGCTGAAATTTTATATGGGTTCCTGATATAGAGGGATTCAGTTTGTTCAATATGACCCCGGGGGTACCATGTGGGGCCCATGGGGTCAAAGTTTGACATATGAATATATGGGGCATCTTTAAAAATTTCTCTCAGACACTGGGCAGGGAAGGCTGTATTTATATGGAATTCTGATATAGAGGAGATTCAAGTTTGTTCATATGATCCGGGGTATGATGGGTCACAATAGGGGATCAAGTTTTACATATGATTATATAGGGAAAATCTTTAAAATCTTTTTCTAAGAACATGGGAGGAAAGTGAATTTATATGGACTTCCTGATATAGAGGAACTTAGTTTGTTAAATCATGACCGTGAGTATGATGGGGGCCACAAATCGGGGATAAACGTTTAATATGATTATTGGGAAAAATCTTTAAAATCTTTTTCTCAGAAATTGGGCCGGAAAGTGAAATTTATATGGAAGCTTTGATATAAGATTCAATTTGTTTCAATCATGACGGGAGTATGATGGGGCCAATGGGATCAAGTTTGACATATGATTATATAGGGAAAATCTTCTTCTTCAGAAGCACTGGAAGGTAGCTGAATTATATGGAAATTTCCTGATATACGAGCAGATTAGTTTATAGGATCAAATATACAGGGGTACTAGGGCACCAATGGGATAAGTTTGACATAGAATATATACGGGAAATCATTTAATTTCTTTCAAGACCCTGGGCAGGAAAGTTGAATTTATATGGAAGTTCCTGATATAGAGCAGATTCAAGTTTGTTCCAATTATGACCCGGGGGTTGATGGGGCAAATAGGGGATCAAAGATTTTGCATATGATTATATTAAGAGAGAAAATTTAAAAATCTTCTTCTCAGACTGGGCCAGGGAAAGCTGAAAATTTTATATGGATGCTTATGATATAGAGAAGATTCAAGTTTGATCAAATCATGACGGGGGTATGATGGGGGACATAGGGATAAAGTTTGACATATGATTTATACGAGGAAAATCTTTAAATCTTTTCTCAGACCTGGGCCAGGAAAGCTGAAATTTTTATTGGAAGTTCTGTATAGGGGATTCAAGTTTGTTTCAATCTGACCGGGGGTAAATATAATGGGGCCCAGTAGGGGATAAAGTTTGACATATGATTATTAGGGAATATCTTTAAAATCTTTTCTTCAGAACACTGGGCCGGAAGCTGAAATTTATATGGAAGCTTCTGATATAGAGGAGATTAAGTTTGTAATATCATGACCGGGGGTACTATGGGGCCCAATGGGGATCAACAGTTTGACTATGGATTATATAGGAAAATTATTAAAATTTTTCTCAGACATGGCAGGAAGCTGAATTTTTGGAGCTTCTGATATAGAGGAGATTCAAGTTTGTTCAAATAATGACACGGGGTCTATGGGGCCCAATAGGGGATGAAGTTTGACATATGATAATATAGGGGAAATCTTTAAAATCTTCTTCTCGAACCACTGGGCAGGAGCTGAAATTTATATGGAAACTTTCTGATATAGAGGAGATTCGTTGTTCAATCATGACCCGGGGGTATGAATGGGGTCACAATAGGGATCAAGTTTTCATATGATTATATAAGGAATTTTAAAAATCTTTTTCTCAGAACACTGGGAGAAGTTGAAATTTATTGGAGCTTCCTGATATTGAGGGAAATTCAGTTTGTTAATAATGAACAGGAGTATGATGGGGCCACAATGGGGAATCAAAGTTATTACATATGTTAATATAGGGAAATCTTTAAATTTTTTCTCAAGAACCATGGGCGGAGCTTGAATTTATCTGGAGCTTCTGATATGAGGAAATTCAGTTTGTTCAATATAGACCCGGAGTATGATGGGGACAATAGGGGATAAGTTTGAATATGATTATATAGGGAAAATCTTCTTCTCAAGACCACTTAGGCAAGGAAAGCTGAAATTTATATGGAAGCTCTGTATAGGAAAGTTCAAGTTTGTTCAATCTGACCAGGGGTCTATGGGGAAATAGGGGATCAAGTTTGACATTGAATATATAGGGAATCTTAAAATATTACTTTCAAGAACTGGGAAGGAAAGCTGAAATTATTATATGGAAAGTTCCTGATATAGAGAGATTCAAGGTTTTGTAAATCATAGACCGGGGTATGATGGGGCAAATAGGGGATCAAAGTTTTGCATATGATTATATGGGAAAAAACTTTAAAATCTTCTTCTTAAGAACACTGGGCCAGGAGTGAAATTTATATGGAACTTCCTATTATAGAGGAGGATTCAAGTTGTTCAAATCATGCCCGGGGTATGATGGGGCCCCATAGGAGGATAAAGTTTTGACATATGATTCTAATGGGATCCCTTTAAAAATTTCCTTATAAAACATAATAAAAGACATGAAGGAAGGAGATAGAAATTATATGGAGCTTTCTAGATCTAAGAGAAAGATATCAGTTCTTTCCAATATGACACTCCGGGGATAATAATAAGAAGAGAAAACAATACGGGGTTATCAAAGTATTAACATATGATTAATTATGTGGATAGTTTTAAATATTTCTTCTCCTCGAAAGAACCACACTGGAGATCAGGAAATGTGAATATAAGTTATATGGAAACAGATTCATAATATAGAGAATAGATTCAAGTTTGGTTCGCAAAATCAATGACTGGGGTATGATGGGCCCCATTAGGGGTATCAAAGTTTAACTGCAGATATATAGAGAAATTCTTTTAATAATTTTTTTCATTGACAGAGAGTTTGATGTTTACCTGAAGTCTGATAATGGAGTAGATTAAAGTTGTTAGATAATGCTCACCGATATAAGTTAGATTTTGTCATCATTGGTACATTAAAATCAAATATGTCTCTTAGTGAAGCGCTGGTGCTCAGGTGAGCGATGTGGCTTGGGCCCTTTGTTAGTAACCTGCGCCGAAAGCCTAAAGTGACTTTTCTTGATAAATATTTGTCCGTTGTTGTCATCGTCGTAAATTTTCCCATTTTAACTTCTTCTCAAGATGTGGGCAAATTCAACCAACTTAATACACATATCCTTGGGGTTGAGGGGCTTCATTTTGGTCAATTGAAGACCAGACTCATCAAGGCGAGATAATACGAAATGCAAAATAGGGTGGTTCTTTAAGATTTTCTCTTCAAGGAGATGGCCAGAAAGCTGAATTTATATGGAGCTTTCTGTATAGTGGAGATTCAGTTTGTTTTCAAATCATGACCCGGAGGTAGATGGGGAAAATAGAGGATAAAGTTTTGGACATATGATTTACGAGGAATCTTTAAAAATCTTCTAAGAACCTGTGCAGGAAAGCTGAAATTTTATATGGATCTTCCTGTATAGAGGAGATTCAGTTTGTTGAACTCATGATCCGGGGGTTATGGGGCCCAATGGGATCAAGTTTTGCATATGATTATATGGGAAATTTTCCAATTCTCCCTTTTCTCAGGAACCTGGGCCAGGAAAGCTGAAATTTATATGGCGCTTCGTATATAGAGGAGATTCAAGTTTTGTTCAAATATGACGGGGTACGATGAGGCCAATAGGGATCAAAGTTTTATTATGATTTATCGGAAATATCTTTAAATCTTCTTTCAGAATCAATGGGCCAGGAAAGCTGAAATTTATATGATATCTTCCTGATTATAGAGGAGATTCGTTTTGTTTCATATGATCGGGTTATGATGAGGCCAATTGGGGATTCAAAGTTTTAACATGCAGACTATATAGAAATTCGTCTAGCTTTCAGGATATCCCATCTACCCGGGTGTCATGATTGAACAAACTGAATCTCCACTATATCAGGGAGCTTTCAGAGTAATTTCAGCTTTTCTGCCCAGTGTTTTGAGAAGAATTTTTAAATGACCACCCTATAAATTTGCATTTTTTATCATACTCCGCTTTGAAGGGCGCCATTCTTCATTTGACAATTTGATACCTTTACCAGGATATTTGTACCAGTTTAGTTGAATGGCCAGTGGTCTTGAGAGAAGTTGGAAATGTGAAAAGTTAACGACGACAGATGACGGACAACAGCGATCATGAATAGATCACTTGAGCCTTCGCTCAGGTGAGCTAAAAGAGTGGTTGTTATTCATTCATGAAATATTTTAGGTCACTGAGTACAACTCAGTGACCTATTCAATTGGGTCTTCGTCCGTCGTCCGTGTCCTTAACATGAACATTTTTCAACTTTTCTTGTACTACAGTCAATCTTTCAATTTGGTATGAGCATTCTTGACAGGGCACATAAAGTGTATTTCAGGTCTGACCTGGCTTGAGCGGGCGAAAAACTGCCCAAAGGACCTAATTTTACAAAAATCTTCTCTTAACAACCGCACGTGTCTGAGAGAATCAAGTGCATAGTGTGTAGAGCAGGAGCTTTTACCAAATTGTAATTTGGATCATCGGGTAGGGTTTACCCCAGGGGTTGGCCCAAACTTGTAACATAGTGTTTTAGTAACCTTTGAAAGCATTTCTTTACGCTATTGATATTAAGTGAGCTAAATGGATTATTTAAATGAATAAGCCTTTTATAAATGAATTCATATGATCCTAAGGGTAGGAGTTTTAGGTATTAGGGTGGCCAAGAATGCTTGAGTGAAATGGTGTAAAAATTGGAACACTTATTTTGAACTGTCTTCTATCGATCCACCAGTGTCGAGAGTTCTTGTCGAGAGGGTTGGTATGAACATCTTGGGACAGGGCCATAAATTGAAATTTCAGGTTTTGCTCCCTGGGGCTGGGGGCGGGGCAAAAACTGCCAAAAGTGACATTTAGAAATCTTCTCTTAACACCGACGTGCTGAAGGACAATAAATCATAGTGATGTAAGCAGTAGAATGGTTACAAATTGTAATTTGGTGATCCCGGGTAGGTTCTGACCCCAGGGGGCAACTTGTACATAGTCTTTAATGTAACATTTGAAAGCATCTTCTTTAATGCATTGAATTATGTAAGCTAAATGATATTTTAAATGAATAGGGAGCTTTATCAATTGAAATTTCATGATCCTAGGGGTAGGTTTTAGTAATTAGGGTGCCAAAATGGTCGTTGATGAAGATGTTAACAATTGAACATTTTTAGACTTCTTCTGATAACACCAGTCCAATTTTTTTCAATTTGGTAAGAGATCTTTGGAAGCGGACTAAAATTGTAAATGCATGGTCTCTTCCCTTCGGGTCTTGCGGGGAAAATCTGCACCAAAATGACAAATTTCAAACCATCATTCTATCTACAAACCCCCATCTTGAGAGAAACGCATAAGCATAGTGATGTAGAGCGCAGAGAGGCTTTACAAATTGATATTTGGTGTCCGCGGGGTAGGTTCTGACCTCGGGGAGGGGGGGGGGCAAACTTGACATAGTGTTATAGTAAAACATTTGAAGGCATTTTTCAAGCTTTGATATTAATGTGACTAAGTACATATATTTTGGCAATATAAGGACCTCTTTATGTAATAGAGACCCCCCTGGAAAAGTTGGGGGGGGGGGTATATGAATCAGTTATTGTCATCCATTGAGACGAATGTTCCGAACTTTCACCTAGAGTACCAATCATGCATATGTCTAACCATGGGACAAAGGTGTCTATTGAATTGGGGGTCAAACGGTCAGCAAGCCAGCATACTGGACATCAGATAGCTGATATTGTTCTGGGTCAAGAGCATACTATTTGCCTATAGTCACTTATTATCTATGGACTATTCAGGACAGATATATTTGGGTAAAATCAAGGTCAAGTAATGAATACAAAGTAGCATATGGTCGGTTCCAGAGCCATTATCTTTTCTACTGGCACTATATAATACATATAATACTCTATGGAGATGAATGTTCTTATATATTTTGGTAAAAGGTCAAAGTCAAGCTCCATACTGAGCATTAAGTACAATACTGTTTTCATTTTAAAAATGCTTGAATAGATCGTGTGAAATTGAATGGATATCTTCTTGTGATATGATAAGGATATTTATGCATTATTCGAAATTATTAAATGACTGAATATACTCTGATTAGACTTAAGAAATGCAATTGGAGACTCCCCGTGTGGCTATATACCAGGTGACCGCTAAGCCTGTGCGCTCTTGCTGAATAATTTGATGTTAAATATTCATGCATGGTATTTTGTAAACAGATAGTTTTATTAACAATAGGCTTATTAACAACACAATCTACATATACTAACAAACCAGTCAAATCACGTACAAACGCACGATAAATAACAACATGTAAAGTTATTTCGAAAAATCTGTCAAGAAGTTATGTTACTGATTCGCTGTTAGACTTTGAATTTTTATAGTCTTGATTTGAATTTTTGAATAATATTTCATGGTTACATACTCTCACAAAATTAAAATACAGAAACATCTCATACTAAGTATTAGTATACAAGCTATTCTGCCAGCAGACGCTGGAGATAGTAATTTCAATTACCGCTTCGATGATACACGTACGTGGCGTTATCGAGATAATTAACACTGTAAAATCTATGACTTTTGACTAAAAATCTACGGTCGGATGCGAAAGCGAGTTTGCGTTTATACAGAGAATTTTATAGTACAGGAAAAACCGTTCTAGAAAAAATGCCGGGTTAAACGAAATTGCTGGTATGAATGATGTGAGAAATTGAAGTTAATGTTATTGAGTTTGAAACATTCCTTGGAGATAGTCAGGTCTAAATATTCAATTGAAATAAGACATACATCAGGTACATGAAGAATAAATAATGCACATTATTTCTCTATATGAGAAATCAACGCGTGTGTATGTTTGTTTCAATTGCAATAGGTGCACAATTGAGATCATGCTTATTGTGAAGACAGTAATGATGTTTTACCACACAAAATAATAATGAGTAATGCGTTTTGTTTGAAAGCAAATTAGTAGAATAATTAGATGTGACATAGCAAGTGGTACTGATATACTGTACGTACGAAGTACTTAAATTTTCATATGTTTTGTTCAAACGGACATATTTGTATTAAACTAATCAAGTGTAAGTAAAACACTCAATTAAATGAACCACAATACTAATGAATAATATATATTTGAGTACGATGTATTATTATTTATTCTTGCAGGGTATGACTCTTATTTCTGTCATAAGTTTATATTCTCCGAGCCGCAGGCAAGGGAGAATAACACTTTGACAGGAATATGATCCATAACCTAGCTAGTGCCAAGAATCGATATAAAAATGGTAATATAGCAGAGCGATCAGATTGAAAATCGAAACATCGCAAGAGTTAGAGGGCAGAACTCCTGGAAAAAAGGAAAGTCTAGCGAGAGGAAATTTAATTTATGGTTGATCTAGCATTAATCCACACTTTAAAGGAACAATTGTATTTATTTCGATTAAATTTTGTAGACATGCATTTAGATGTAGAAATAAGTAGTTAAATCTAGGCATGTTGCGTTATGACGAGGGCATTCGCAAAATATACATAGGAGGACAATGCCCGTGCTTTGTTTTCAAATATTGTAAGAAATTAAAGTCAGCACTTATCTTATGTTAAAATAATATTCTATGACAATATGAATTTTCATCGATTGATTTAGATGAATGGTGTTAATTAAATATTTAAACCAGCATGTTTGTCATAACGGAGCAACGTATAGGTTAAAACCAGTATGCTGAGAATAAATGCATTCAAGTTTCTCAAATAAATACTTATAACTTACTGAAGTGTACGCCTTACGAATCATAACAAACTCTCTCTATAGTATCTTGAATACTAATAGTGGTTACATTTTTCGAATAGTAAATTAATTCTTCGGCTTCACTTTCTACCTGGCTTACTCTGCATTAATTAAATAGGAAAACAACGTATAGTCTTTCGAGTGAATTTTATAATATTCGTACGCTGCTGGTGAGGTGAATCTGTCTGAGCATACTTTTACCTCTCAAAAACCTCATGTCATTATAAAGAATTAAGGCCTGTCTTTTAACAATACATTTCTTTAGTCTAGACATATTAAAGTTTTCAGGTTTTTTGACGGAACAAAAATGCTTCGCTACTACGCTGCTCTTTCCGAACGTCACTGCAACCCGTACTTATATATGCATAGTTTACGAAAGCTACTCCCTTCTATTTGCGTTTCGTTCAAACGAAAGCAATATGTTGCGTCAATTTAAACTCAGAATGATAACAGATTCTATAAAGCTCATTTTTATTTTTTTCTCGTTTTATCAATCTGTCAAGATATGACTTTAAACATTATTACGTGTATTGTTCTACCCTCAAAACAAAAGTTTGGGGGGTATAAGGTTCACCCTGTCTGTTGTCGAAAATATTGTATCCGAACTCCTCCTAAACGACTGCAGATTTCAAATGAAACTTTGTGAGTATAGAAAATTATGGAGATTCGTATTGTTAGGAATTTTATTATTGGACAATTTTTGAGCAATACATAACGGTTTGGACTTGGTTTTCACCAATATACCATATCATGTGCGTTGTTCGCATCCTCCTAAACACTCAGGATTTTAATGAAACTTTGGAAGTGTATGATTACCAAATGGAGATAGTGCATATTTCAGATTTAATTTGACGGATTTTTGTACAAATGATATGAACAGTTTGGACTTGGCATATTTTCACCAAAATAACCTATGACCAGCTGTGTTCGCAGTGCGTTGTTTCGCAACTCCTATAAGACTGCAGATCAAGAAATTTGTGTCGAGTGTTAGAATACATAATGTGAGATGGCATATTGTCAGGAATTTATGATTGACATTTATTGTACAGATTGAACGTTTGACATATAGGCTTTTTTACCAAATTATACCTATGCATCAGTGCGTTGGACGCAATTCTCTTAACGACTATCAGGATTTTATAAAACTTTTGGAGTGTAAGATTATTAATGGGATGTGCATATTAGTCATGAAATTAGTATTCGAGGACATTTTGTACAAGATATAGTTTGGACAATAGGCATTTTCACCAAAATACTTATCTCAGTGCGTGTCCGAACTCCTCTATAAGACTTGCAGGTTTTATGAAATTTGAAGTGTAGATCACATAATGGAGATGTGCTATATTTCAGGAATTTGTATTTGGACAATTTTGCTAAGATATGAACGACTTGCCTATGGCTTTCAACCAATGTTGCATGTCCCACAACTCTCTAAGAATAATATACTATAATTGCCCGATTATTAGACAACATTCTGTTAATCTGAGAGAAATTGTTGTGTTTCATTATGTAGGCCGCGGGGATATTCGATGGCCATAGGACATGTCTATTTGTATAGTACAACATCGTCAGCTCGCGTGCGCCCATTTTCGACTATTTTTAGATTTGAAACAACTTTAGATTATGGAATATATTGGCAGTTTTTAATTAAAATAGTTGATGATGTGTGAAACATGATCTCACCAATTTGTAGTTATAATATAGGTTATGAAATAGTTATGAAAAATCTAGCACATTTTTTGAACGGCCCTCGTATCGTAGCTAAACCAAATGGTGCAGCTCGACTAGTACGTCACAGGAACGTAAACTTGTTTACACACAGCACTGCATTATTATGTATGCATCATGAGTGGGAGTGTTGTGGGTAATAATGATTAATAAGTATTATTACAAGATAATTGATCGAAGAATACCAACTATAAGGATGGATGAAGATTGCAAAAAAAGAGATCGTAAGAACGGTAACAGAACAGCCATTTTGTATCCATCTATCTGACAGGGTAATGGCTCATGTACAACGCTTGTGTCCAATCAAATTGCTTACATTTTTCTCTGCAGTAGACATATAGGAATCGTAGAATATAGAGTGCAATTCATTTGCGTTTTAAACTCTTTTAGCAAGACTGATGACACCAATATGACTGTATATTTCTTGATTTACGAGAGAGGCAGTGTGTGCAATTGTCCTGTATTCTTAATGAAGCTCATTAGAAATGATGTGAATTTAAAAAATAGTTAAATGACTTGGCATAGTATTATATATGAGGTGATCTACTGCACCTAAAAATGGGAAAACTCTGGTGAACTGATTCAGCACTTCATGCTTCCAGTCAATAGATAATTTATAAACTGTATCTATGCAAAAAATTAAAGGTCAAGCGCACCGGCACGAAGTAGCAAATATTGTATCCGGATCTAGAGCTTATCCTTTATTAGTAATCTCAATATCATATATTTATACTCCGCAAACGAATTTGGGGGGGGTGGGGTATATAGTTTCACCGACTGTCTGTCCTTCCATCGTCTGAAATATTTTTGTCGCAACTCCTCTAAACGCTTTGAGGATTCAATAAACTTTGTGAGGTTAGTTTAATGCATAATGGAGATGATGCATATTGTCAAGCATTTATTTTGGACAATTTTTGTACAAAGTGATGAACGTTTGGATTAAGCATTTTCAGCCAAATATACCTATGCATCAGTGGTTGTCGCAACTCCTCCTAGTCGACTTGCAGATTTTTATGAAACTTGTGGATGTTTAGATTACATTAATGAGATGTGCAATTGTCAGGATTTTTAATTTGGAACGATTTTTTGACAAGATATAACGTTTGGACTTAAGCTTTTTTCACCAAAATACCTAGCAGCTAGTGCGTTGTTCCGCAAACTCCTCTCTAAGCGACTCGCAGGATTGTTATAAACTTTGTTAGTTAGAATATATATGATGATGTGCATATTGTAGGAATTTGTTATTGTCCTTTTGCTACAATTTAATGAACGTTTGCACGTAGGCATTTTTTCACCAATGATCCATAGTGATATCGTCCACACTCCTCCTAAAGAAAAATAAATACTCTATATCCCATTGCATTTAGACAACTTTGTTAATCTGACGAAAATTTTGTTGTCATGCATGTAGTGCCGCGGGGGTATAGTCCCGAGCTAAGGACAATTCTATTATGTCTATTTGGGACTTACGAATTGTATACTTTATTATTGCCTTACTACCTATAAGTTTGATACTTTAAAGGGGCATGACACTTACGTTTGAGCTAAATGTTTAAAGTTTAGATTTCCTTTATTATGTGTTACAATGCTCTACTGGGTATTTTAAGGTCAGCAAAAATTTTTGAATTACAAGGGGAAAGCATTTCAAATTTCACTATGTAAACAATGTCGAGTCTATGTTTTTTTACTACATTGAACAGCAGTATAAGTTCCGTTAAAGCAAATTTTCAATTATCTAATTCTTGAACATCAATTAACAGTTTTAGTGTTCCACAATCATTTTGTTTTAACATGGTATTTCTGTGAAGCAATCTTTATGTAACAATTAACAAGCTCGAGATCTTGGTTTACATAGTAGAAGACTTATAAGTGCGTATCACTTGATATTCAACGAAATGAGTTCAAATTTGTGTGACCATTCAAATATCAAATGGGCATTGTAACAGTTTAAAATGAAAATCTAAACTTTTTTATCATCTCAAACGTGCATCCCCTTTAAACTCATATTATGATCTCTTATCTGTTTAATTCATACTTTGTTTACACCATGAGCTGCATTCTCATCATCTATGACTTCAGCATGAATATGT
>CAJDSM010094295.1:2758-14996 GCA_903981925.1 Ostrea lurida
ATATGGTCGTTATAATGATCTATGGCATACCGTTGGGTCAAATACTATATGTTGAGTTTCAGAGCAAATTTTAAACCGTTCTTAACTTCTTTATGTATACACTAATTTCTGACAACGGATTAGTCTGTTTACCTGATAAAGTCATTGGGTTCACGGCGGGTGTGACCGGTCAATAGGGGATGCTTACTCCTCCTAGACACCTGATCCCATCTCTGGTGTATCCAGGGGTCCATGTATACGCAACTCTTACATTTGCCTTTACTCTTATAATGTATTTTGTTTGGGACTTGTGAGATTGATCACTGTTCGCTATCTTTGCCTTGTCATATACTTTCTAAAACTGACACACAATCTTATTTTAAATAAGTTTACTTTTTTACACGCAGTCATAAACCTAATAAGAACACCGAGGAAAAGTGTAATTTGAATCTTTTCCCTTGAGGTACATGACACCGGTTGACCTTTTGTGTTGAAATATTACAAATGCTGACTTCAAATAAAATGCAACAAGTAAGGAGATTCGTTTCACTTTATTTCATTTAATGTTCATAATGGACAACAAAGAATGCAACAGACATGCACTACATAGTCAAGACAAGTTAACAGAGTATATATTTCACAACACTGATTTTATCAATTTACACATAGAGAACACAATGCATAAAAATACTGTAATTCATCTATAATCGTATTATAATATCCAAGGTCTATTAGGCCATAAAAAATGTGTGTTTACTGTCACCTGCTGGGGAAAAAAAATAGGGTCGGTAAGTCGAATTTAATTTTTTTTTTTTTGCTTATTTTTTTTTTAGTATGTTTGTACATGTATACATGTATGTATTATCATTTGTGTAATTATTGTATGTTTACAGTTTTAACAGCCTGTCAACTTTGGATGTTGTTATCTTGTGCAAAAGTGGGGTAATAGTCAGTTAGGCTCTGGACAAAAACAAATTCTTTGGAAAATTACAAAATTTTCCAATAAAAAGTGTTAGGGTCGGGGTGAAAAAATAGATGACAGTAAACACACACATATATATTTTTTTTTTGCCTTAGAAGGCAAGTTCTTCTTAAGCCATTTGAACTGGGGAGAACCTTGTACATGTTCTATGGTCCAGTTTCCCCAGTTTCTAACCTTCTACAACATGGCATTGNAGTCCAGTTTCTAACCTTCTACAACATGGCATTGTAATTTTGTACATGAAACAGCGTGAACACAACACATTTGTCAATCGAGTCAACCTTAATGCCGTTATCTTATTCATGAAAATATTTTCAAACTAGAAATTCAATGGAGGTCATTTCAGTGTCGTAGCGTAAGTGTTGATAACTGAAAACGACTACTTTTAAAATACATTCTTGCTTCAGAGGAAAACTAGTCTAGCATGCCCTCTGTTGTATGTCCCGTGTACTAGATAATCGTTCCATTTCTTGAGAACTTTGACATAGTTTCTTTGATTAAATGCTCCAAAATCAGGCGTATGCCATTTAGTTGATGTTTTAGCAGTTTTGTGACAACACGATCCCTTTTGATGTATAACTACCTGTATATGATCTGAGTAAAGCTTTAGAAGCGGAGATTGGCCCAGAACCATGCAAGTTTGATGAAAGCGGACCATTAAACAGATTTGACAGTTCATCTGCAATGTTCAACATGGAAAGTAGGTTTTTGAGCTCCATATTTTCCATGAAGCTGTCTTGTCCAGCGTTATGTTAGACAAGAAAGGCACAATCAAAGGCAGCATGATCACCCATTGTAATTCATGTAATGGTTCTACTAGGATGAATTTCCTACATTAATATGAAAGGAATGGACTATCTAAAAAATAAAATTTACACCGAACACTCTATCGGATTGTAACGGTCATTCACAGACCTGAAATATCATTTAAAAGTCCAGAAGCCACGTTTTCCAAGGGTGGAAAGTTACTATGGCAAGAAGGGCTGTCACGGTTAACCGCGGTAAATACACACCCGGTTCGATTTGCACGTTCAAGATTTCGGTNAGGCAAGAAAGGCTGTCACGGTTATCCGCGGTAAATACACATCCGGTTCGATTTGCACGTTCAAGATTTCGGTTTTGCTTACTATTTACAATATCCCATTTCCTTTGCTTGCGTCATGTTTGGTTCGACATTTTTATCAATGATAACCAGTGGAGTTCTACGTAAATCGTTAATAGTAAAAAAATTGCACGGATTGGAAGACTTTCATTTTGTAAGACAAGGAGAGCCAGCAGCTTTTGACAAAGCAGTCTAGTCTGCAAAACATCCAAGTGTGCAGCAAGATGGCGAGAGCTCAGTGGCAGAACGTTCGCTTCCAACGAGATACTTTTGGCTTTGCGTCGCTTAACCGCGGTAAAAGAACATCAACCGAGACTCTAAAACCTCAGACACAAGCATAGACCGTGACTGCTCCTTCAACAAGAAGTGAGAATCGCGGGTCTTTCGGACATGACGTTAAAGACGGGGGTCCCGTGTCGCATTTGTACAGAAAAATTACTACAGTGGTCATTTCATTTAATCACACAAAATAAAACCGAACCCCCTTTCCCTAAAACCGAGGTTTGTTTCCAGAACCGAACCGAAAAATGTAGACCATGACAGCCCTAATGGCAAGATTAAAAGAACGAACGTACCAAGCATAAACTCGCTATCCACACACACACACACACACACAGGCTTATCGTATGTGTATTTGATACAAAACTTGTGAAAATAAGATAAATCTGACAATATAGTGCAGCGTTCTTTTAAGTATACTCGTTGTCTCTAAATGATTTGAGCAATGACTGTAATCTCATTCAGCGCTGGGGAGGGGAAGGGCACGAGTATAACAATAAGAAAAAAAAAACGGGAGGGGGAGGGTACATGTGTAACACAAGGAAAAACAAAACCGATGGCTTATAAGTATTGGGACTTTGTTCTACGTCCAAGAAGAATGGCGTCAGAGCACACCAGCAGTACTGCACTTACACGGCAGTGTCTGAGGATGAAAAATGATGCACAACTGTAGTCCTAAGTTTTCAACAACTACAAATAAATTTATAAAATTGATCTACATATACTGAAGCAATGTCTACAGTTTTCATTAATTAAGTACCAATCGCCAAACGATGATTAGAATGCTTTTTCAGCTATCCTGCAGGCATATGACGGTTCTTGAAGTTCATGAAATAGATATTGTGTAACGATCAAACTACTTTAAGCACCTCATCAGCTCCACTCTCTGTGGTCCAGTAGCAGGACTTCCTCATCAGAAAATATCAACACTCTCCCGATCCAGCGATTGGCGCCTTTTCTTCGTCTGTAACAGTGTTATCACCATTTGATGTTTTCAATTTCATCGGACTCTCTTCCTAAAAAAAATATAAAATGAAGCATATAATTTGACTTTTCCTTTGAAAGAAGAAATTGTCTGATGTATGTATATGCAAATGGTGTACATAAATGAACAGAAACCTGTAAAACTGTCAAAGATATACATGTACAAATGGTCCCGTCTTGTCAATAATAATTGAGTGAAATTATGATCTTTGACTTCTAAGTTGTTCATTTTATGCCATCATTTCACAAGCACTAAGTAAAGACGTAACGGCCATGTTGCCGTCTATATTTTGCTACTCACCGTCTAAAAAAATTAGACGGCAGTCACGTGACGCGTTTCAACCAATGACAAAACAACATTCTGGTTCGAGGCAAAACAAGTAATAATATACCCCCTTCCCCTAGCATATTCGCTCTTGGACCCGAATAGTAACAATCTTTCAGAAGTATTTCAGGTTGAAGATAAAATAATGTTCAACCTTTACTCAATCAATCAATAAACTAGATGTGTCGGTGCGACAACGAATGCCCCCGCCTGCAGTGAAGTCTAAATGTAAGGATTCGGTAAGGGTGAAATTGAAAGTTTTTCAAAATGCATGAACTGTGGCGTATCCATAATCAAATTTGAAGTTGACAAATAGTGTGCAACCGTCTTGCAGAGATAATGAACGGAAGAAAAAATTTCTGACTTTTTTTTCCTAAGTTCAAGCCGGGCTAACTCGTCAAAAATCATCGGACCCCTGACCACCTTCGAAACCTTGACCTGCTATTCCTGTGACGTATCCAACTACCAAAATTTTTGGGGGGGGAAAAAAAAAAGTTGAACAAACAACATTGGCGGGTGGGGAGGTGCAACCCATTGCAACCGATATACGACGGAAACGAAAAATTTCTGATTTTTTCTTAAGTTCAGAGGGGCCTACACTCTGTCAAAAAAATCCATCGGACCATGACCAACTCAACTTTTTGAACTTGACCTGCATATTCCTGTGACGTATCCCATTACCAGATTTGGTTGAATGTGTCGCAACCGTTGCAAGAGATAATGAACGGAAACGAAAAACTTTTGATTTTTTTTCTAAGTTCAAGAGGCTAACTCTGTCAAAAATCATCGGACCATGCAACCAAACCAACTTTTGAACTTGGACCTGCATATTCCTGTGACGTATCCATTATACCAAATTTGAGTTTGAATGTGGTGCAACCGTTCAGGATAAATGAACGGAAACCAAATGATGACGGAATGACAGAACAGGTAACCACTGATTCCCCCGGCCTTTTATGGCGGGGGCATAAAATCAAAGTACTTCATGTACTGAGAGCCGGGTACTGATAGTGAAAAAAACCCCTCAAAAACGGCAATCGGCGCGTCTCCCATAATGAGTGAAAAGATTCCAAGTAACATGTGCGGTCACCAATCCAGGTGCCTAACACACGCTCGCCTTTCTTACTTGCTTGATCCAAGACTAGAAACTCTAACATCATCGCCAAAGAGAAGCCTCGCTAGCTCAACTAGAGAAACCGAACAAGTTTCCTTTAAACTGTCCGCTGACAACTGACGAAGACACTCTAACTTCGTTTCAATGGTTAAAACTTGGTTTGAAATAATAAAGCAGTTATCATGGATTTGCATAGCAACACAAAGCGACGGATGAGATTAATTATGAGAGCGTAAGTTTATTTTGTTGTGGGCCGCTTCCGGATTAACTTACGCCGCACAGAGCAGCGCAATGCCTATAGGTCGGTACCCGCTAAAAATTCAAAAATAAAATAAATGAAATAAAAAAAATTATGGTGAAAAGCACTACGACCTCTGCCCAAGAGACATAGGACCAGCTCTAGTGGGTCTGGTCACGGCACATCCTCCCTATTTGTCTATAGTTGGTTGGGTAGGTGACGAACTATCGTACAGGAGTTTATATGCGTGGGGAGAGACCTTAAACATGAACGCTAAGTTCATACTCATATAACACGCCAAAACGCGAATGCTTTCTTTCTTGACAAAAACACTCAGTATTGAGTCAAGTATGTGAGGGAGAGCTATACTTGTCATATATTTAGGAAATAGATGACATTGAGGAGGTTCGACTGTAGCGTTCTTTCTTCTGAATACATAGGAAGTTACCCGATGAATTGAGCCGAATGAATCAGAATATTATAAGAAGAAGCGGCCCGATTGAGGTGATACTATACGGGTACCTGATGATTCTGATACTGTGCACATTTCGTCATATCTTAAATCTCTACGAGCACCATAAAACCTAGCAAAATTCTGATCGACGCCGACCGCGCAAAAGCATTAACCGCGAAGGGATGTATGTATCTCAAAAGTCACGACACAGGAGAGTAGACCCGGCCAAGGGATATTAGCATTGTAGTTTAAAAGTTACGCCCAGGGGTAACAAAACGTCCGCAGACTTCGGTTGTTTAAACGAAAGAGTCGGTGAGAGTCAGTGTATCAGCTCGTTAGCACGGGTATATACTGTTCTCTGTTATTGACGACGATCGTGCTAGCGGTCAAGTTTACGCTGAGAGAGCGTGAGTACATAGCAGAGCTTGTCTGTATCAGAGTAAGCGTTCCTCATTAGACTCATAGAGGCAATATGCTCTCACACTCACTCCCGCATGGCATTCGATGGCCACTCACAAAGCCTAAACAATCTGTCTGATTTCTTCTCAGCACGCGAACATTAATCATGACCCGAGTTACTTGGTATTATTGCAGTTGCGCGCGCAGTAATGAAAGACTACTAACTAACGTTCATAGTATATAATCTGGCTGCCTAGAACAGAGACGCGACACCATAGCGTCGTCATCTACGAATTAGACACACGATACAAGGATTTCTTCGGATCAGCAGCGGGAAAGCATAAGGAGGAGAAACCCATCACTAAGACCGTCGATTATGGAGATAATCATGGAAGGACGTGAGAGTGATTCTGCGAGAGGAGATTGAACCCGTCTGGATTACAAGCTATACGTTGATTCCTCATGTTATAACGCTGACTTCAAGAAGCACACGTGAGCAAAGACATTGCCACTTGACTGGCAATGATATTTGTAAATGGAAGAGCACTTGAGTATTATGATCGCACGTTGGGGGTGGTCTCCGGCAATCTCAAGAATGAGCCGAGCAGTATTGGCGAATGTCATATAAAATTTGGTGTCAACACTGCACAGTACATTTACACTGAGTTATTATTATTGTCCCTGGAAAGAGGAGGGATAAGAGACCCCATGTATGGAACCCGCCTCGCGAACCGAGCTAGGTAAACCTCATGCGAAGTACGAAGTGACAATCGGCTTTTTGACGCGTTGAGTGCTAACTTTCTTTCCGACTAAGGTTTGCATAGTTTCCGCACACACTTATACACACAGCACGTCACTCTCTCCGACGGAACAATTTCGAGAGTCTTTATATCTCATATACTGGAGCGAGTTCCAGCTTGCGAGCAACCCAGAAAAGAAGTCTAGCTTTACCGCGAAACTAAGACAACTGTGATTATTACTCCTTTTTTTCCCAAGTATCCAAATGTTAACAAGGATATTAATGAGGTTTAGTAACCGATAGGTAACTTCGCAGTGTTAAGTTCATCTGTCGGACGCATTTGCTAATGAATTGCTTTGTCAGCACAAATTGCCTCGCGAAAAGAATGGCGGACCAACCCTTGCCAGCACAGGGACCACTTCTCGAATGAAGTATAATATAGCTAGCAAAGAGATTATGCCATGGCCTAAACACAGGCGGTCTTCTGGGTGGTCAATTTGAGTTAACCCCATTGGTCCCAGGGTAAAGCCCGGTCCATAGTAGGGTTACGGGAAGAGGGTCTGCATGTTCCTGAATTCTGAAAAATTATACGTCTCAAATCACACATTAGTAACGGGGGAAAAATAATTTCTTTCTAAAAACAATTTTCATCATATTCTAAGCTATGCGGGTGATCAAATCAATCTACCAATAGAGTTGTAACTGATACAGTCACACACTGATGAGGTGAGCACGATGTGGCTGGTGCTCGAAGGAGGCACGGTGGAAGCAATTCAGAGGTCACGCGAGTGGCAACATCCATGGGTCCGTTTCGTGGTTAGACCGATCAAGCAATTGAAGGAACCTCGGACAATCGATAACTTATTATGTAGTCCACACTCACAGGTTCAGCGTACGAGTAGATACCCGAGAGTTGGGTCTATACGGGTCTGCTAAGATACTAATTCGAGGGCAGAACACCTATTTGATCTCGCAGATGATCGACCAGAGAGAGGGAGCCAATTACATGAACACGCAAGTATAGTAACAGAGCACTTGTTGTAGTTGTATTATGTCTCACTCTCGTCGTGTCGCAGTCTGCGGAAACGCCTGCCAATCGTATAAACGGCCTTTTTAAGACTACCAGTCCGATACTCAAATAAGAAGCGTGGATCAAAAGAAGTAAGCGTTGCATCCAGATTTAAAAAAACAAAATAAAAAAAAATAATTCCTAAATGGGGATGGGTGTCATTATTCCCCGTTTAGTCATTTAACATTTAATGAGCATTTTTTTAGCTACGATGTGTAATTTGGTCAACTTACAAGTGAAGTGTCTACTGCAAAGTGTCACTCTGACTGGTGCGTTCCCGTTCTGGCACAATCTGACGGTACCTGGCTTCTTCAGAACTCGATACGACTCTTGGTCCTCCATGGTCTGCCCCTTGGCAAATACATTGCCCATTTAGCAACTTCACCAACAATGACATGCCGGGCCCTACTGCCCTACCACAGAACTACACAACATCCCGACCTCTTCCCCCAGACAAGTGTATATGCTGCAGACTGTCAACAGACCCTATTCCCATAATGGAACCCATGACCTTCGTAACGTATGCACCTCTGACGTCCAATTAGACCTAACCAAGTTAGGTCTGAGAACTATAAAATGACATCTGACCTACCATCAAAGATTCGGTCCTCGAGCTCGAGAAATATGTATCAAAATTAAGCAGTACTACCACTAGCCTGGTGCAACACCTGATTGGCTAACTTAAGAGTGGGTGGTGGTGGATGATTTCACTCAAATCCCTGTACAGTCTGACGAGAGCCCATGCGCTACAATCTAGACTTACGGAGGGTGGGGATCCACAAAGTTAACAAACAACCACTCAATATTAGCACTTTGCGCCAAAGTATGCCGTCCACTCTTAATAAGGATTTCATTACTATACAAAATCACACATGCTAATTGGACCTAAGTAGATAATTCCTTAGATGCACTCGAATATATCCCCAATGATCTGAAGTACCGCCACTGTTCGATATAGTTGGGGAGATCTCTAAGACTGAGGCCTTACTGTGCACAATCTCTCCTTTCCTTACACTCCCAGCATGGCTGCCGCGCTGTTAATAAAATGGCTGAAGGGCAAAATGCGTCGTGCCTTGAAGAAGACTAATTCAATATCAATATAAGCCACTAAGAATGCAGAGCACTTCTTTAAAAACCAAAACACATGCACCCCTGTGCTGCTTCAGACATATTCAACATTCTCAATTTTTTCACTTTGCTTTTTGTCAATATTATGACAACATGTTATGTCTGTTATTCATTTTCTTTCACCATAATGTTAGATTCATCGGGAGTTTCTCTGAATAGACTGCTTCAACCTCCTAACATTTTTAAAAGGATTTTCCTAACTGAATGGTGAATTGTCATAATCCCAACCATTGATCCTCCGATGTCATGGGGCAAAGCTTCATCCTACCACTCGATGCATTAAGACACCAATCTCTCCGTACTATCATAATTTTTGCGATTTTTGTTCTATGCTCAAACTTTTTATATTCACAATGGAAGTAAATAAAAAGCAATAAAATCATGGTAAGGTTTTCCCATTTAAATGGGAGACCAGGATTCCCTTTTCATATGATTTTCAAAGCAACCGAAGATAGTGCATTTGTTAAACAGATTTTTTGTTTTTCAATAACAAAGTTTCTTTCGTTAGTTAAATGTACATCAACCTTCAATGTTCGATATTGTATATTATGTTTATTGCAGTTTGTAATTTGAATCTATGTGTTTCAATAAATACTATAAAACTGTTTAAAAAACGTTTCTTTCGTTCAAGTCCACATAAAAATTACGGTCTGACTACATTTCCAAGCACGTGTCGCGTCTCGCACACCTGACAACGTCGCAATTTACACCGATATTCGAATCTATAAGAAGAAAGTATATATAGGGACCTTCACACTTCCTTTAATATCAGGAAGCTGGTCCTCGTGCAGTCATCGTCGAGTGAGGCTGCATGTGGAGAGAGCAGCATATGGGAACACGAATGAAAGTGGGTTTCCCTCTTACCATTTCAATATAGAAATTAAGTACGTTGTTATTCAAACAAAATATGTCCTTTCGTTGTAACTCATAAAGTTACGGATCTGTTGACTCGTTTACAAACACAAGCACGTGTATCTGACAACATCCAATCTTCGTGCTTGAATATGATGTGTCCAAAGTGTAACAGTTGATTATTCAACTAATAATTTGTAAGTCGACATTTTTACAAGAAAAATTGTAGTAGAGAACAACGCAAGGGACACTTGTAAGATGAATGTGTTTCATAAATTCTAGACGGAAGACCGCGATGATGTTAAATATTAACCCAAAACAATTTATAACGTTTTATTAACCATAGTATTTAACACGACAAATCATGAACATGTTTTATATAAATCAAACAGTTTACTCGCCTGTTGTCTTTAATTTCCAAGTCCATTGTCAATAGATCTACCGCCACGCCACCTTACCTAGTCTCCCAATGCTATTTTCCGGGAAAAAAAAAAAAAAAAAAAAAACCAGACAACCTCGTCGTGCGTGGTAAATGTTACAGAACCATTGTGCAGCGAGAACGTGAAGCGCTTGTTGGAGTAGGTACGGAGGTTATGTCACACTCTCGAGCGCAAATAGGTTAAATGTGTACGTGTGTCAATGTCCGGATAGTAGGTTATCTTTAATAAATGCGCAATGGGGTTATGGTGCTTAAAATCTGCCTTCAACGCACAAAACAGTCAATATTCCTACGCGTGTTCTCTGCTATTGACGAGGCTCGACCGGGGCACGGCAACCTCTTCCTACTGCAGTCATACGCGAATGGTGAGCTCAGAGATCAAATGTGCATCATTAGCTTAATAGTAGACTATAACTCGAGACACATATCAAATATTTTACGATACAATATAAATATAGATATCTACTCCATACAGCAAGGAATTACAATTTGTATTCATTTGACATGTCAATATATTGTTTAGCACTTTGTCCAAAACGTGTGCAGTCAGATTTTTTCTTGCACGAGTAGCTAGATGTATGTTCGTGCCTGTTGTGAGTTCGAGCGCCGCGGTGCCTTATAAGACCTGAATGTTGGTAGTGATTGCTCAACCCAAAAAGCTCGCATTTGGGAAGGCGAGTCTTTTCCGGATATGACCTTAAAAGCGGTGTCATGGTGTCAGACCGGCGTTGGCACATCAAAAAAGAACCCTTACTGTTGCCGACTGGGAGCGCTAAGCATATGGTCTAAATTGTGGTACTTACCTACAACTGTGAGATTTTCAATAGAAGGTAAAAGTTTTTCCCCCCCCTTTTAGACGGGACGTAAAAGAAACAAACAAAACACCTTTATACGTAACTTGCACTTCCGCAAAAATGTTCCCTTCACAAACGCTTGCCTTGACTGTGCGGTTATTCGAAGTCCTCAAACTAGGAAGGGACTTCACTTATGCTTCATTTTTTATGTTTATGTTGTTTTAAACTTTATACATAGTGATTGACAACGCTATATCGTCGAGCCCAGTCTAAGAGTTGTGTGTACCCCGTAAGTCAAACGGGCAATCTCGCTAAACTGTCCATCACATAACAAGGTTTACAACCTACTGGGACCGGTCACCGGTGGCTCGTGGTAGAAGCTCTTCGCCTCGTGATCGGGAAGTCGTGCGTTCGAGTCCCGTCTGGGTGGGTACCCGGCCGCGTCAACCTAAGACGCTTAAGATAAAGTAGTGATTGCTCCTTCGCCAAGAGCCTCGGCGGTTATCGAAGTGAGAATCACGGGTCTTTCGGGATATGACCTTAAAAACGGAGGGTCCCGGGTCGATCATATATGACACGGCAAGAAACCTCAGTACTAAAGCATGATGCTAAGCATAGGTCTTGAATTGACGTCATTCAACCGAATGGGTGACGTCCTCAACTAATGAGTGAAATATATTCACGGAACGAAAAAAAACAATAATCATAATGGGATCGAAAAACAAAAATAATCAATTATTGAACGCAAACCTATTGATTTTTATATCCATATGTTGGGATTTTCATCATTAGAAACAGCTTCCCCTCGTTTTGACCGAAATGATGTGCATGTGTGAGCCAAGACAAGCATGTTTACTGAGCCCACATAGACAAACATGTGCTGTGAACAAAGAAAGGAATTCCTTAGTCACCAACACTGTGCTGTGAATAATAATGGAGTTGCCATTCACTTTCATCCTACAGTGCTGTGAACTGAAAAATGGACCTTGCCTTGCCCAGCCCGACCAGTGCTATGCGAAGAACAGGCATTGTTGACATTAAGCTGTCTGTTGCTGTTGGTTTTAATCCTCGGCGTCTGTTTTTGTCCCTCTAGAAGGGCTTTGTACTTGTTGATGACGGATAGCAGTATTCCGTACTACCATACACACCACCATTAACATAACCCACAGTCCTGCACTACAAACAGAACCAAACCATTTAATTGAGGTTCCATCCTAAGTAAAAGAATTTCTTTAACATTCTCGTAGAATTATTCGCAGTAACAGCAAGATAGTTGACCTTTGTTGAGTGTGCGAGATTTCATACCACGAGCACCATATTATCATAGATGGCCGTGTTGGTCTCAATAAAATGGATACTGC
>CAJDSM010094301.1:471-10639 GCA_903981925.1 Ostrea lurida
TATATGGGAGAGTGAGGGGTTGCTCCGCTATGCACTTATAGGAAAAAGTAAACCGCTACCGGCAATGCTGAAACTCGGGGGCGGATTGATTCTTGGGAAATATTAGAAAAGCCAAGATAATGAACAGTGATCAAATCTCGTAAGTCCCTAAAACTGCTACACGAGAATATTTAGCCGGCACCTAATTATTTTAGCCGCAAACGTACGATTTGCGCTAAATTAAGTTGTCGCTAAAAATTGAACTAGATGGTACGCTGACGCCTAAAATAAGTTTGCGCCAAAAGGTTTTCATTCCTGGATGCGCTAAGTATGTTTTGGTTTATCAAAGCTAAATATCAATAAACATCGACTAAAACCTATTCAGACTGTAATTTACGTGTCTTTTGTCACGTCACAGCCCACCGTTGCAAGAGCCCCCAAGCAGTTCGCCACATGGGAAATATTCACCCATCCCTACCAACCCATAATTTATGTGTTTAATATGCATCTTATGCCGTGTTCTTTGCTGTTTGTTTTGTAATTTTTCAGGTAAAAATCCTTAGCAGGGAGCGTCATCCCTCCGTTCACGGCTTGTCAGTTTCCGAGTGGGCGGATTTCAGCTTCCAGTAGAGCTCACCTGGATTTTTCATCAATTAATTGACTCCAAATATAATATGAACAATTCTTTACTCAATTTTACTGGGTTGAACATCTGCGTCCCAGGTTCATTCAGGTTCTTGTTTTTCTCTATTTATCTACACCAATTACGCAGCAAGGCCGTGATCATTATCGCCAATAACCTAAAAACTTCAACCTGTCGGTTTTGCGTTGCTTGCCCCTGGTGAACACTACTAGCTATTTTGTCTTTGATAATTCATAGCAGGACAAAAGTCCGTTCATAGCTCTAAATTCGTAACATACGTTTATACATTTTAAAGAAATATAGGACAGTTGAGGGGTTGTGAGTAATACAAAAAGCGCGAAGTTCAACATTGGGTTCAAAAGTAATTTTAATTACATTTACAGGATCACCATTCTGTTGATTCATATAAATCCATTTCTTCGTTTGGCTCTGCTTCAAATTTATCTCCAGGCTCGCTTCTTTTTTTTTTATATTTTTGAAAATCCTAGGGCTATACACATTCATCATTTCGCCAGCAGTCTTTCGACATTGGAAGGGCAGAATTAGCATAGAGGAATTCCACGGTATCTCGTCTGCGACCGGACCTGATAGAATTTCTCCGACTTCGAGGAAGATCGGGATGTCCCCAATTGAAATTTGTCTGTGAAAGATAGTTTTCCAGCTGACAGCTCGATCCCGATCGAGTTTTTGCTGGAGCGACGAGGAATATTTTCATCTGAAAAGGTGTCCAGAGTCTGGTGTCAGAAGGAAGACCGAGAACCGGTTTGGTGTTCGCCAGACTTCCACGTCCGTGTCTGAATAATCTTTCCATTCTATTGTATTGATCCGTTAATGTTTTGATTAAATAGGATCCATGGCCTCTTCCTCAAAACGAATTATATTTCCTCATTGCAAAACTCAATTGGTGACAAGTCTTTGGACTACTTCTTTTGTGGTTGGTAATGGTGGTAATAAAACATTGAAGGCGGCGGATTGAATGCTTCCTTTTGCGTGCTCCGCGCTTATGTTTCAGAAGTAGAAGGCAACACATTGTACCCAGGTGGACGCACTGACTTCGTTCTTAGAGGGCATTTGTGAGTATAAAATACATGCTATCGTTGAATCGGTTCATCAACAATGCTGTTGAAAGGCTTCGGAGAAGACTTGACGTAGAAGATGACCGCCCCTGCCGCCTTGTCCGTCTTGCTTCCATTTGTATTCCTTCTGATAGAAAGATCCACCAGGATCCGAAGCACGGGTTTGGCGCTGCTTCTTGGGTCGGCTTTTTATTATCCCTGGGGGCTCGTCGTAGCGAACATCGCGAATCCTCATCGATTTTCATTATCCAACAAGTAAACACGTGTTCTCTACGGGAGATTTTGGAGGAACTTTTTGTGATTCATTGGGGACTTTCCAATATAGTGCGGGTTAGAAAATTATTTGACATACGCAGGGGACAGAAGATGCGCAAGGGATGAGCCGTCATTAGAATCGATTTCTTTGGAGGGAAAAAGGGAAACCATACGTAACTTTCATCACACTTTTCTCTTTAAAACCGATCACTTTTTGACAGAAGCATGTCCACATAGTAGAGGTTCGGTCTGCGCGCGCATCTGAGCTGACTATTGTCGTCTGAGACGATGCAGTTCCAGCGGATATTTGCTTAAAAAATTTGAACGTATTGGCACTGTCTCAATTGCATCTTCCATCGGTAAATCAGATGGTTGCTCGTATGGAGAATCCACTTGTAATCTTGTAGCAGACTTTGATGTTCTCATATAAATTCATCCTTTCTCGTTACAATAACTCCAAAGCTTGCACTGATACGATGGCAATGCATAAAAGGTCATCATTGGACACAACCTACTTAACCTGCAGTTCACAAGAAGTGGGATTTCCAGAAGAATATTTCTAGGTTGAGTAACGTTGCTCCGTACTACCGATTGCCCAGATCTGCTCGTTCCAAACGGAAGCGTTCCGGTTAAATGACAACTGGCGTGTCGGAATACGGCCATAAACAAGGGCGCACAATACAAGGTGAAACATTCTTGTTGATGACTTTCACTCATTTGAAACCGGACGATTAGCGCCCCCGGAAGTAGTAGTTAAGGTGGTAGATAATCCTTTTTGATCGAACGGAAGCAAAAATTTCTCGTCGCGTCACTGTGCACAAACATGTTACTTTTCCGTCACGACTTTCGTATTTTCGAAACACTTACTATTTTCTCCTTTTTTCACCGACCGTAAATCTTCTCTTTTCGCCAAACATCGCCTGGAAATATAGCGTGCGTTGTTGATGAATAATGCTTCCATTTTCCCGACGCACAATTTTGAAGAGCATGCCACCCGACGTTCTCCACCGATAAGAAATTCTTCCGTATCTGTTCCCGCCCAACTCTGAGATTTCTTCATAGTGGGAACAAAAATCGTCAACGGTGACCATTGTTATACATGTAGCTCTTCTTCGAACAATGGAAAAGTATCATGGACAAAGCAAAGCGTTTTATATTGGTGCATATTTTCTGCCCACCCTTGTCAGTAATTATGCGACTTGTCAGATAATTATGTCGACTTGTCAGCATCTTTATGTTCGACTTTGTCAGATCTTTTTGTCGACTTGTTCAGATATTCACTGTGTTCAAGAATTCATGATGAAAAAATCGTTCATCCCGTTTGTGCACATCCAGTTGACAACATAATTTTCTGACAAGTTCAACATAATCATTACAAAGTCGACATCATTATCTGACAAGTTCGACATCATTATCTGACAAGTTCAACATTCATTATCTGACAAGTCACATCATAATAATTATGTCTAACTTGTCAGATAAACATGCCTACGGAAACGGTTTACTCGGAACACCTCTTGTTCTTCTATGTCGATATAAAAAGTCGACATTGTCCCAATTTGAACAATTTAACGACTTTTTAAACTAGATAAGTCTTCATTTGTTGCACTACACGACATATTTTTCTTCGCCTTGTTGTTACTGAAATCAACATGACGATCTAGCAAATCGCCAAAAAATAAGTCAATGAAATGAATGTCGCTAAGGCTTTTTACCCACGACTTTTAAAAGAATGATTACGTTTGTACGGAAACGTTTTTACGGAGCACCTCTTTTCTCCATGTCGATAAAAAAAAAGTCGACATAGTCGCCAATTAGCGCAATTTAACGACTTTTTAAAACTCATAAGTCTTTCTTTTGATGCACTACACGACTTATTTGGTCGTCTTGGTTTGTACTTAATCCAAACAAGACGGACTTCTAGCCTTTTAAATTCGCCAAAAATAAAGTCAATGAAATGAAATGTCGCCCTGGTTTTGGCACACGACTTTTTAAAAAGATGATATTTGTGTAAGTCGACGAAAAGATCTCAACTAGATGTCTATTTTCATTGCTAAAAGGAACCATTTTTGACGACATATTTTCATTAAACCAAATAAGCGACTTGATAAAGTCGTTTTGTATTGTCTTTTGACAACAAATTCGCCATGTGTAGGAACACTTTTATTACGGGGCGTTAGGCGCCATACCAATGCACCCCTAAAAGTCCCCAACAAATATTGCAATATGTATATTTATTATACATATTAAACAATTCTCCACCCCCATATTGTTATATTTGCAAAGTTACCGGGGCTATTGAAATATTTCAGGCCTATACCCTAAGAAAATTCATCTCTTTTTTAAACAACCTTTTATAAATAATACTTGTTGTTCCAAATATACGGTCATTTAGATGGAAAAGAACGCATTATATTGTAATTTATGCATTTTCAATAGGTAAAATTACTTATTTATCCATTCATAAAATTCATATTTTTACTATTGAAAATACTAAGTGAAAAAACAACTTTGTTGATATTATGTTTGCATAGCTTTATACTTTTGAGACCATCATGTTCTATACACAAGAATAGTAAATAAATAAAAAGTCAATGCTTTTTAGTTGGATATCGAATTTATTTTCACTTATAAATAGGATTTTCTAAAAATTTTCATTCGCTTCGACTCGTGAAAATATGGAAAAAAAAAACCTGTCTCACTCGTGAATAAATTCAAAATCCAACTACGTGTACAAAGCATGAATGTCCTCTATTTATATATAGAATTTTTTTTATAAACTATCATGAATACCAGGAAGTTTGACAGACTATACTAAAGCTAAACGTTTAAAATTAACGACAATTTTAAAGTACCAAATCCAGTATAGATCTTAAATTACATGGCGGGTTAGAACTTCATAGCTACATTACTAATCAATACAAAAATATTTTCTAACATACTTTATTTACTACACATGCAATATGGACATAAGGTAACAAAACGATAAATGTCAAAAATGAAACAATGTTCACCAAAAAGCAACAATTAATTAATTAGCCAAATTACATTATATCATGAATCATGATATTTTGACATTTGTATACATCATTTACACATGATAATGATAAAACAATCACTCAAATTGGTTGACTTTGATGAGACATATCGTCAAAATATGTTAACCTTTTTGCAAGAAAATTGGATTTTCGAACACTTTATTCGTCGAACTCTTACAACAAATATCAATCTTTTTTAGAAAGTCGCTGCAAAAACCAGGGCGACATTCATTTCATTAACTTCTTTTTGGCGATTAGCTAGAAGTCGTTCATGTTGATTTAAGTACAACCAGGCGAAGAAGATATGTTCGTTTATAGTGCATCAAAATGAAGACTTACGAGTTTAAAAAGTCGTTAATTTTCAAATTAGGCGACAATTTCGACTTTTTTATATCGGACATACAGAACAAGAGATGCTCCGTAAACGTTCCGTACGTTTGTGACACAATTGTATAACTTCCCTTTTGTATTTGTTGTAATCGACAAAAAATGTCGACAAAATGGCCCAAATTTCTTGCAAAAAGATGAAACACTATTTTGACGATATGTTTCATCAAGTCAACCATCGATGATTGTTTATCATTATACATGTGTACATGAGGAGTAGTCAATGTTCAAAATATAATGATATCAATATAATGGCTTAATTAATTAATTGTTGCTTTTGTGAAAATAACTTTTGTATACCCTAGTCATAATGCATGGGTAGTAATTAGATATAGCTAAAGTATGTACAACATTGTCTTTGTTCTTGTAAAACTTATTGTATTAATTTCTTTTTAAATGACTAGGTGTTATACGTCAACCAAATTCTGGAATCACTACTATACACACTTAAGCAATTTCAGTAAAAGATGAATTCATTCAAAATTTCACCCTTGTTTCATGTTTTAAATACTTTCAATATTCCGAAGAATCAGGGATTCAATTTTGAAGAAATTAATTTGTATACTACCATTTTTTACCTTTTTGGTTTCCGGGAAATTAGCATTAAAACCATTACAATACCACAGAATACATCGCTGGCGTCCATGAGTTAATGATTTGTATCATGACACAAGCCTCTCTTCCTTTACTTTTTGAATCTAAACATCATCGTGAATGTAGACTATTCTATAAGAATCTCGTCTCATAGACATATCTGTCATCCACTTCATATTCCTAAGAAAAAGAAGTTATTGTGGTCAACTCGATGCTTAATTTCTGGATTCCTATAAAAACCCTCTTAATAGAGGCCTTTTGTAGTAATAACAATTAAAAAATCACCCACTGTCAAAATTCGAAAAGGTAAATTTTACTAAATTACAATTTGACTGGCAATCAAAACGTCATGATTTCATTCCTCCACAAATTTAATATCCACAAACGTCTCAACAAGAATAATACTTTTAAATCACCATTCTAGAGCTTTTTCAGATTAATTAAAAGATTTATAGTAGGCTGTTTTAAACGAAAAACACCTCTCCGATGGCACATCCGCTATATGAGATCATGTACGAATTTTCTAGTCGATGGGGAAGTATAAAGGGACAAAAATTTTTTGAATTTGTTATTTGATCAAACACACTCGTTATGAGCTCCGCAACGACAAAGTCAAGCTTTTCACTCAGCAAGTGAAGATTACTTTGAAGCAAAGAGCACATGCTGAGGTTACATTATAAAAGAATAATTTATGTAAATTATGTCTTTGTTAAGAAGTACACCAGCGTTTCGTTCCAACTCCTCAAAATTCCGAAGGAGTGAATTAATTCCAATTTTGATATTCCAACTAATGGCAAACTAGCAAATATGTTGTGAATTTTCTATTTATTACCGCTCTTTATTTGCTTGTGCAAGACTTTATTTTTTATATATATTCATAATGAAGCAGAACATTTGATTACAAAGAAGCTTGTCATGCCCGAAAATGAATGTAAATAAACATATAAAAAACTGTTTCGTATCCGCCGATAGAGTCCACTTTTAATAAACATGATAACAATCCAAAGATAATCGAGTTTATGATTATTTAGTTCAACTGATGAGTTATATTTTATCTCAAATAGATAAAACACAATCAACAATCCATATATATTTTTCTTTACAATAATAGTTCATACCATCTGGTTGAATATTAATAAATCACCCAATAGAATCAAATATACTGACTCGTATTATAAAAATGTAAAGGACACCAATCCAAAGCACTTGACATATCTGCTTCATAATGTACAATTGTAGTAATATTACGTTATTCTTTTCCATTCAACATTTGAACAACCGTTGTACATACTTCTAGAGTGGAGCCACGAACTGTGATCACTCAATCATTTAATTATGTAATTAAAACGTGAATTGAGCTGTAACTTTGTTTTGTCAAATCGTATCAAACATATTCTCTCCTTTACATAAGATGGTAAGTAATTATACCGCAACTATCACATGTTTCTATCATGGTATAGGCTTGGTAAATTTTTAATGCTTGTAATCGATCTATATTTCTGCAAACATGTTATTTCTCCCAGACAATGTGATCGCAAGAGTTTGCTATGGCCGGATGCTGATAGCTTTAGATATTTTGCTTATTGTAAAATAGCTGTGTATAAATATGATATTGTATATGTTGGGATTTGGTAAGGACCATAGCTTCCATCAAACGCCCCGTAATAAATAACTAATTTCCTACCCAAAAACTCAACATGCGAGTTCTTGATGCGTGTCTATGCAGTTATAAAACGCTATCGTCTGATTCAAAGTCAAGATAGTCATTATCACAAGTCTGCTCCGCTATAAATTCTCACTTGGGTTGCTTTAATGAAAAGATGTCTATGATCAATGAAACATTAGTTGCCGATGAGCTTTTACAAATATTTTTTAGACATTCACTGAAGTCAAATAATGTTTGACTGAACTATGTGTTTTCAGTAACTCTTTGTTATTTTCGTCGACTTACAACATAAATTCATCTTTTTATTAAGACTAGGTCCATGTTTGCCAATAACACCCCAGTAGAGGACTAACTTATTTCCTATTTCAAATCTTCGCACTTGTGATTTTTATCCTTGTTCGATATTTAAGCTAGAACGACTCGTACAAATGGTTGGTACATCTCGTAAGTGACCAACCAAGTGCGAGAACAAGATATGTCGTTAGGTGTCGGTCTGAAAAATCCGAAGAGCTTATCGAATTTAATAAGTGCTGCAAGTCTAAATTGGATTGGCAATTGCTACTCCATTCATGGCATCCTGATGGCGCACTAGCCATGTACATTCCGCTTCATTTTCGTCCGTGAGATGATTCGATCCATCAGTAGAACAAGAGGTGCTCCTGTAATACCGTTATCGTGTTCAATCTCCTGACACCTCATCTTTGATATATGTTCTTTTGTCTGATTTGATACGTTTAACACAATGTAAACCTTCGCCTTTGCATATAGAGACACACAGACATTATTTGGTAATTGATGTTAATCTTAGTAAGTACGAGCATCATATCGTCACTCTGTTGTATTGGCATTCCTGAGCGGAAACGTTTACGAGCACCTCTTGTTCTCTATGCCGATATGAAGAAATCAAAGTAGTCGGACTGTTTATTATATCGTCTTCAAGACTTATTGAGCACGATATTTTTAAACGTACTATCTATTAAGTAGTACATCGGGAATCCTTGTTAAATTCCTATCATATTATGAGATTGCACTACACGACATATTTTTCTCGCCTTTGGTATGGACTATCTTATAGCTATATTCATTACAGATCCATAACGAACTTCGTAGCAAAGTCGTTCCATAACAAATAAATCGCAAGATTAATGAATGGTACTTAGGCATATTTTTCCATATTCCATGTCTGGTATTATACTCTGTAACGGGCTTTGGACTAGCGTATTTCATAGTCAGGTCTGTATGCATCAAGATTAGGACTAGCGCATTTCACAATCAGGTCTGTATGTATGTCATTCCATACCCATGGTTATTGATTAATTGTTTGTTTATCGTCCCATAATTGAGAATATTTCAGTCATATTGAGACGTCACCAGTTCCGGTGAAGGACTGCAAATTTAGACCTATGCTTAGCACTTCCGGCTTTTAGCAGTGAGGGGTTTTTTTGCGTGCCACACCTGCTGCGACACGGGATACCGGTTTTTAAGGTCATATCCAAAAGACCCGTGATTCTCACTTCTAGATGCCGAGCTCATGGCGAAGAAGCAACCACTACCTATGTTTAATTAACGTCTTGGGTTTGACGCGGTCGCTCCGAGCACTTTTAACCTTGGAGTTCTCGGTACAGGACATCGCCATTGCCGGTGAAGGGCTGCAAATTTAGGCCTATGCTCGACCTTTGAGCAGGGATGGATCTTTGTACTACACCTGCTGTGACACGGGGCCCCAATTGTAACGGTTCCATCCGAAGGACCGCCCCATCTAGTCACCTCTTATGACAAGCAAGGGGTACTGCTGTAAAAAAGACACTTTATATCTGTTTCTTCATTTCATCTTGTCAAAAATGTATCATGCCAATGTATGTAGAAGTATACCAAATAATTATCTAACCTGAGGAGCTATTCTAACCCGGATCCTCTGCCGGGGGGGGGGGTCTCTCCAGCTAGATAGAGCACCCTTTGTGTAACCTATAAAAGAGAAAATGTGTGTTAAAACATCTATATCAGAACTTGCCAGAAAATCCTTGAAAAGTTTGGTCCTGTCCTGTGCCCAGTTTCACACGTTGGTGGAAATGGTTCCCAAACTGTGGGTTAGATGTATCAAGATCGCTGTTCTTACGTCACATATCCTTCCGCGTCTCCAACGGCGCGTTAAACTTTGGAGAAAGTATGTGTCAGCCCACTAATACATTCCGGGGGGTGGGGGAGGGTGGGTCTCAACCTATACGTTTGGGTATAGACGTCCCACTGAGATTTTCTAAACACTCCCATTCATATATTAAATATTTTTTAAACCACACCCATTCATATATTTCCGTTGAACATATATTTCATACCCAAAATGTGACCTGTTTATATATACTGTAGTTGCTGACTGTCCATGTAAGTAAGTGGATAAATATACCACCCATTGATGTAATGGCATGTCAAATTGTCTGCCCATTGATATAACAGATTGATAAAAAATGAATTCCACTGATACAGGTATATTGGACTTGCCAAAAAAGCGACCTATTCCAGCGGCAGGTCTACA
>CAJDSM010094336.1:0-18508 GCA_903981925.1 Ostrea lurida
ATTATAATAAAAGGCTCCCTGCTCATTCTACTATATATTCGTTTAGTTTCACATTAATATAATAGCATTGAAAAAGATGCTTTTCAAATGTTTTACCATATTATAACACTAGGGTACCATATGTTTTCCCCCACCCACCTGGGGTCAGAACCCTACCCCTGGGATCACCGAATTTACATTTTGGTAAAGGCCTCCTTTTCTACATCATATGCATTTGGTTTCTCTCAGACAGTGGCGGTGTTAAAGAAGATTTTTGAAATTGGTCAATTTTGGGCGTTTTTGCCCTGGCCCCGCAAGGCCCAGGGTGTGCAATAAAGACCTGAAATTACAATTTCTGTGCCCCTTGTCCCAAAGATGCTTCATAACAAATTTGAAAAGAAATTGACTGGTGGTTATCAAAGAAGAAGTTAAAATGTTCAATTTTAACGCACAACGGACGACGCACGGCGACGGACGAAGACCAATTGCAATAGGTCACCTGAGTTTACTCAGGTGACCTAAAAATCACACTTGATTTGTAAACCATGCATTCATTTAAAATCATGTGTGTATACATTTTCGATTCAATAGCTGCAGGGATAAGTCCAGAAAACTGTCAATAAACAGATGCGTGAACACGCTCAAGACAGGACCCTAAAAACTACATATTATTACTGCAGTAACTTGATCCGAAGAGTCGGATCACCTCGAGTTGACAGGCGCGGATCATCAGATCACATGAGATGCAAAACGTTGAGTTTGATCTGATGATCTGTGCCTGTCAACGTGACATTACCAACTCTTAGGATCAATTTACTGTAGTAATGATAAATTTATTATATACCCCCTTGCCTATCTTTATATCAAATTGACGTTTATAAGATAAATGTGTTCCAAATGTATCAAAAAACACAAACAATGAAATGATTTGGTGTGTACATGCAGTTTTGTTTATGACGCAAATGACATTCTCCACAAAAACGTTGTGTTGATGCATTGCAATGTCATCAGTTTCAGAGAGTGGTGATACAAATTCAGAAAACTACAGAGTGGTGATCCGGATAGTCGGATCACACTCAGTGGATTTTACAGTATCAAGACTCGGATCATTGATGGGTATATAATAAATACATGTAATTACCGTGATAGCTGGAAAATGAGAGACACCGGACCCTTGAGAGGTACAGCGGCGGATCCTCTAATAAATACACTGTTAATGAGTAGGGCTCTTGATAGCTGGAAAAATGAGAGACATTCCGGAAATTCCCTGATTAAATATGGCATGTAATTACCGGATAGCTGGAAATGAGAATGCATTCCTGGACTTCTAAAAATCACATGTAAATAACCTGGAATAAGCGGGAAAATGAAAAAGACACCAGGACCTAATAAATACATGTAATCTACCACTGTGATATAGGCTGGGGAAAAATTGAGAGACACCGGGGAACCCTATATAAACCTATGGCTGTTTGATCGTTTTTGTAAATTTACTCTTGGATAGGCTGGAAATGGATATAAGACTGTTGTTTTGTGGTTACGCAGACCCTAAATGTAAATACATGTAATGTGACCTTTGCCGTTGTATGTATCCTGGGATAAGCGGAAAATGAGAGACAACCGGTACCCTAATGAAGATACAGTGTAAATATCCCTGGATTATGTCTGAATAATTGAAAATGTACTATCCTGGTTGCGGATCCCTTAATTATAATTACTAGGTAAATTACCTGGGAAGTCTGGAGAAGACAACCAATGACCCGGCTACTAATTAAATTACATGTTAAATGCATGTACCTGGAGAGCTTGGTATAATGTTGAAGACCTCTCCGGTACCTCCTTTGAATTAAATACAGTGTGATATCATCACTTGGATGATCTTTGGTAAAGATGAAAGATCACCAGACCTAAATATATCGTGTCATATCCATGATAGCTGGAAGTAAATGATGTAACCTTGTTAAGCTGAGGGGGGGGTGTTGGTGGGGAGTTTGCAGGGTTCCCCTAGAGGGCTAGGTTTTGAAGTGTAGGTTTGTAATATTTTCTTCATGGTGGCTTGGTTACATCAAATCCTAAAACTGGGTGTGGCACATGAATATAGTCCTCATAAAGCACTCCAGTACCTTACAGAATGAAATAAAGATATCCTCATTAACAGCACCCACACCTACAGTAATATAAGTCATATTTCATTATGTTAATACTGTAGAAATCTGGGTAAAATTTTGATTGGGAGTAATTTTCGTTGTTTGCGTGGGGAATATGAAATAACTATTGAGTAATAAATCCATTGAACGGTATATTTGCACTTAGAATGAATAATTATTAAATGAATTAATAAACCTCAATCGAATACCATTTTATGGTATTCAACGGTGAATTCTTTTATTAGAGTCAATATGCATCATAACACTTTGAATACACGATAAAATAATCACAGAGGATTATAAAATCTAGGTCATTGAGAGCCACCTTTCTTTCTAACAACTGTGCTGTGTTGCACAGGTGCCCCTCCCCCTCTCTCCCCCCCCTAACATTATAGGTCCTAAGCGGGGCAAGCCATTCATCTTGATATTTTATAATCCTAGCGAGTATCGGCAATAAACCCGGTTTGGGTGGTGGTTTCGTTATTAGGTTGGTGGTGTTGCTGGGTGGTTGGTTGTTCTTTTTTTTTGTGGGGTGGAGCATTGAAATATTTGAATTTGCATGTTAGGGATAGTTGAGAAGTGAGATGGGCAAGTGAGGTGTAGTGTAATTGACAACTAAAGCGTATCATGAGGTGCCCATGAGGAATTCGTTATTGTGACAGGTTATGGTCACATCCGTTAATGTCCATGGTCAAGTGAATTGGACAGCCTCTCGTCTTGTGCGAAGTGGGTGCAAAGTGAGGTGGAGCGAGAAACATGTATGGTATTTCGCATAGTGGCTTTTAAATTCGAACTGATGTGTTAAGCAACTGTTAACTGTTACAAAAGATTATGACGCATACAATTATAGGGTAAAAGTACGTTTCATCTTTTGTAATACGTGGAGATTTTGGATTCGCGCTCATCCATGATAGTTCTAGGAAAGATGTGTCTATACATGTTGCCTAATTTATATCTAATAACTGCATGTGCAAGAGATAAATGCGCTTATGAATCGGACTGCCAACTTTCTCATTAACACTTTTTAACAAGAAACTTTTATAAACTACTTGCCGTTTGATTCAAATCCCTTTCTTCAAGTTAAGAACAAATCAGCAAAATGATTTAATGCAACACAGAGTGTACATATGTTCATATGGTGAAGACTGTAAAAAAAATACCTACGATTGTGTCTGTTGGTTGATCATAGAATGTCCCCCCGTTACCAGTAAGAGTCCAATGATACAAAATTCATGTAAGGTTACCAAATTGAATCCCAGCAGTATTTTTTTACAAATCCAAGGTCCACTAAATCGTTTCTTGTGACAATAGAAATTACAGTTTCTAATACATTTGAAAACGCTATTTTAATGACTGCATTAGAATGGCAAGGGGAATATAGGGCAATTCTGCATAACTAAAAAGGCATTTTTTTTTTCATTCTAAAGTTATAAGGGAGTCACAATTTGCTCAGCCTTCAATATCCTAAAGCATTTTAAGAAAATGAGAGAGTCCCACGATAAAACTAGGTCACTTTAGTCATGAGTACCGTTTATATAGTTTTCAGATTATAAGGGGCACAACACCAATTCGAAACGCGAACTTGAATCTGCTTTGCACGAACTCTATTAATATAGCAGGCGGACATACAAAATCCTCAAAGGCGGATAGAAAAAAAAAGTCATGAAAACTGCCTTGTAAATGCGGAAGGATACAGACAAATGAGTAGATTACTAACTATCCTTTGCTCCAACCAACTTCTGTTAAGCGGCGGCATAAATATATTTTGTGTGCTCTATATTGTGTGCATATACTAACTGGGAGAGTCTTTGAAATTCTCATGGGTCTAATGTTTTTTGGTGATGATAGGCCAAAAGATTCAACTGCTTCATGGGACATATATTGTCCGTTGGTATAAACTGGCCTATTTTCTATATCATTTAAACCAGTTTAATCTGTGATGAGATAACGGTAATTTTTGTCTCATTATCTTAATACACAAAAATGGCTTTGCAAAAATTTAAATTTAATTAATATTATTTTTTTGTTCACTGAAGTATTGATTTGGTTTATACATTTACATGATTCGTATGAATGAGAGTGCGGTCTCATATGTCTATTTTTATGGTTCAGTACCTATGGTAAATATATATTTGGTCATTCCTGGAGGATAAACATCTATTAGTCAGATTTGATATTAAAAAAACCTAAAAATGTATTGCGTTTGTGAGGACCGTCAAATAGTGGTCGTGGTGGGGAGAATGGGGTGACCCATGGAAAATGCCACGAAACGATAATGATCGTAGTGTCTTCATCGGACGTTACATAATGAATGATCCTACAGTAGGCATATCTTGACATAATCATATATAGTCAAGTCGCTAGCCTCTGTAAAACTTTATTCTGTTAATTTGATTAAATAGCCAGTTCATGGTGGAGCGTACTTGATGGGGGGAGAGAGCCGGATACACAGTGTCCCTTCTGTCCATGGTGGAAGTTAGGATCACGTACTCTGTGTTGAGCGCTGGTGGTGCGATCCTGTGTCCAGATCTGCAGGCAGGAGGAGGGTGTCAACTCACATTCATTAAGATCCAGCAAGTCACCCAGCTCCAATTCAAACTTTGGAAAGGCAAAAACATCTAAGGGAGCTCTGGAAACATGTTCAATTTCAATGAACTTAAGGATAGATAATAATTATCTAGATCCTGGGCGAAATATGCGATTGACTAGGGAGTTACATAGTTATGGAGCGGGTATTATTGGCCGTGCGAGATATTCGACAAGTATTCAGATTCTTAAGAGGTAGTTGTTTAAATCCCTGGTAGGTTTTGGGTCCGCCTTACTGCCCTTAGGGAGGTAGGATGTTTTGGGCTGACTTTAAGTGAGTATATGCCCTCACGCTAGGATCCTGATAATGTTGTGTAGCTTGTCTTCATTCGCTAATCACCGTCACATACCGAAATGTCTTTATATTAATCGCTTGAGGCATCTCTATACAAGCAAATATTATGAAAAATTATCAAGAGCACTTTTATTTTGACTTTCAGATTTATTACATAAATGTTTATAGCAATTTTGTCGTAGAGTAAACTAATAATGTACATCCATCAGTGTAAATGGGCGAGTATTACGGTTTATTGGGTTTGCATTTTGTTCTGAATAATTAATTATCAATTTTATAAATTTTTCATAAGCTGGTTTTTGTGAGAGGTCAAACATGCCTAAATCGTCACCAACCATTCAAGCTGTATTTGGTTTCCATATCTCAGTGTCATATTTATTTTGTTCAAGAAATGTTTAGCTATGTATGGCCTTGGGATGCCTACTGAGGTCACGTGTTAAAATGGTAGCAAGTACACTTGAGATCTGGGAGGAATACTGTTATTGTGACATAGAATAGAGCGAAGCTATACATGACGATATTTCTCTGGGTGCAGAGTTTATTTTAAAAATATCTGAATTATGTCGAGGTCTGAATAGTTGTGCGACGATGCAATACATACAGTTGAGTCATCCTTTGGCGTGAGGGCTGCCTGTTATGATGGTCTGTATACATAGGTTGAGTGTTGTTTGATGAGAATCAGTGTTTTGACTTACACAATTTATTGCTTGAGTCAGTTTCCATTAGCTATTAGGTGACAGCTGTCTTGGTGGGATTTGTATTCACAGTTAAGGCCATTACGTCTTTAAGGACCGGAATGAGAATGTGTCGAATTATTCGTAATCTTGTGCGGAAGTAACATTTTATTATAATACCTATAGTAAGTCTATGACGTACAGCATCCTTTTTAGCTGCTAGAATCCGGGAAGGATGTGCGAGCAGGAGGTTTAATTTTAATGACTCTCGTTCATGAGCGATTCTGATAATGGTTTGGGCTTGTGAGAACAATGAGTGAGGGGCGAGCATCAGATGCTGAGTTTGTTTGGGTGATTAATCTGAGATACTTTGTGCATTCTTTTGTGATCGGTCCTAATAAATCGATGCTCGTCACAATTATTCTTCATACGCTGGATTTAGACGGTTTTTGTCTCTTACTACTTTATTGCTATGATCGAGCACAAACTTCGTTAATAATGTCTGGACCCGGGCAGCAACTACCTTCCTGTCATACAATTCCCTTACTAATCTCGTCGAAAGTCGGTCTCATTCATTCGACAGATTGGACGTTAGATAGGATCTACGTAACATATAATTGTGTCGGAGTAATTAAATTTGGAGGTATCAGGAATTATGAAGCCTAATTTCCTCTCCACCTAGGTAATATTTACATATTATTAATCTAGACCTTAGTGGCCAGTTTTTAGTAACGCTGAGATCCTTGGGAGGAATCTCCGTCGACACCGCAATTTCATATTAAGCGTATCTATGTAATACTTTGCAGAAGTATGTTAGATTCTGTTTGGGGTGTTGTGTGGTTGGAGGGCGTTTTATTCTTGCTCGCGGAGTTCTGTTTTCGTATTTCTGTATGGGTGCTTTGTTTTGTGGGCTGTTATTGGGGGATTTTGGTATGGGTTTTCTTTTTTTTGAGCGGAATGGTTGATTGACTTATCATTAGGATATTGCCGTTCATGTCCTTTTGTTAGGTTTTAACCAATAGATATTAAGTTCTTGTGGACTGATCCCTGTGGTATGGTTTCTTGTGGTGTGCTTTAGGGTGTTGTACTGTGTCTCTCCTTCATTCCGTTGGTTCTTGGCCATTTTTTGCTGTGGTTTTTTTGTTTTTATTTCGGCCCGTCTATGTAGCTTTGGTTGTCCTTCGTATCATTTTGTTTCTTCAGTTTGGTGGCTTCTAGCTCGATACTTCTTTTTGTATATGAATCAAAATGGTGTTGGATTGTTTAAATCGGTTGTATTTTTTCTCTTAGTTCTTGTGCTTAATTTTGCAATGTGTTTATCCGCTTTTTCCGTCGTATTTAGGATTGTGCGTTCTTCTGGTCGTATTCCACACTTTTTTTGCTCCTTGGTTTTTCCTGCCGGTTGTTGTTTTCTAAGTCCGTTGCCTGTTTTTCCAGTACTGATTTTTGCCCTCAGGGGCACTTGTTGTTCGTTTTGTCGCATGGTCCTGGGGAGGTGTGCCGTACAACGGTCAAGGGGTCCAAAGATATTGGCGGACAACACATAGTCTACAGACTGACAACTTGACCTTGACCATGTGCTGGCAAAATCAATGGGATCAGATCTACTCTCCAACGGCGCAATCCGTACAAGTTTGGTTGTTATCAAGCAAAGGGGTCAAAAAGATATTTGAGACGGACAACACATAGTCCTACAGACTGACCAACTCATGACTTGACCATTGACCGTGACTGATATCAATAGGGAACATCTACTCCTAAGGGCAACCCCCTGTAACCAAGTTTGGTTTTTCAACAAAAGGGGTCAAAAGATATTGAGTGGACAGCACATAGTCTACGGATTAACCTTGACCTTGACATGTGGGACTGAAATCAATAGGGATTCATCTCCTCTCTCTTAGGGCATCCCCTGTACCAAGTTTGGTTGAATACAAAGAAAGGGTTCAAAAAGATATTGAGCGACAACAATAGTCTATACAGACTGACTACTTGGACCTTGACCATGGTGACCCTGAAAAATCAACAGAAATCAATCTACCTTAAAGGGCACCTGTGACCAAGTTTGGTTGATATCAAGCAAAGGGGTCAAAAGATATTGGAGCAGACAGCACAATAGTCCACAGACTGTCACTGCACCACTTGACCTTGGACCAATGTGTGACCTGAAAATCAATAGGGATCATCTATTCACTAAGGGCAACCCCTGTAAAGTTTGGTTGATATCAAGCCAAACGGGTAAAGATATTGAGCGGACAGCACATAGTCTACAGACTGACCACTTGACCTTGGACCATGTGAAACCTGAATATCAATAGGGAATACTACTTTCTAAGGGCAACCCCTGTACCAAGTTTGGTTGATACTCAAGCAAAAGGGTCAACAGATTTTGTAGCGGACAGCACATGTCACAGACTGACCACTTGACCTTGGACATGTGAGGCCTGAAAATCAATAGGTGTATCATCTACTCTCTAAGGGCACCCATTTAACCAAGTTTGGTTGATATCAAGCAAAAGGGTCACAGATTTGAGCGGGTATCACCACCATGGTCGACAGACGGCAATCTACAGGATTGAACCATTGACCTTGACCATGTGACCTGAATATAATAGGGATCATCTACTCTCTAAGGGCACCCCTGTACAAGTTTGGTTGATATCAAGCCAAGGAGTCAAAAGATATTGAGCGGGACAACAATGGTCTACAGCGACGACAGGTGCAAAACAATAATCCCTCTTTTTTCAAAGGGGGGGGGGGCAATAAAAATATATTCATACAAGATAGATGCTTCTCTGATGTTGTCCTTCTGGTGTTTGGGGGTCGTGAAGTTGGCCCACCCTTTGTTTTTGTATTCCTCTTGGGACTTTCCGCTTGGCTCAACTCTCCGTTATCTTTGGGCCTTTTCCGTACTGTGCCGCTTGTTTGCTGGTGCATTCTTTCCCATCCCTACCCTGTTCTACGCACATCCCCCTCGTTATACGCTTTGCCCTGTTTTGGCCTCCTGGTACCATGTGGCTTCCACGCATTCCTTTACTGCCACGGTTGATTTTTCCTCCCTGCTTTCCTCTACCTTTTGTTTTTAGAGAGCCGGCTATCTTAAGTTGTGTTTGTCACCTACGTCCCTACTCGGTATGCTTTATACTTTTCTACACCATCCACACTTGTTCCAATAGATTGCTGAGGATCTAGTAACACAACGCTCCTCCCTTCACCTATTAGTACTAAAACTAACTCTAAGCTTGAATTCAAAAATCTCAGTGAGCGGATATTAGAGGGGGGGCAGGGCCCCTTAATGCGTGACCAAATAATATTATGTTAGATATATAGCTAAATAAATCTAGAGTACTTTAAGAGATTCCGGGGGGTTTCGCCCTGGCCTGTTTTGGGTTCATCCCAGACCTTTAGATAGCTTTTGGTCCTTTTTACGGGATCCCCCTTTTCGACGGCAATTACACTGGATAATCCGTCCACTGAAGTTGATATGTAAATGTAAGAATCGTACCACACATCCGTTCATGTGTATCTAGGCCAAAACTCATGTCGGGGATCTCAGGGTTCTGTTGTTTTTTAACAGGAATAGATCCGGATTAGACGGTTTACTTTAACGTTTAAAGTCTGTTAGACGTTTTCTATGGGTTCAAACCCTCGTGTCTTTTTTCTAAAGAATCGTCGACGATGAGCTTCATTATATCAAGAACTATCACTATCTCGAACGCATGCAAAACTGATGGATATTTCATAATTGATTTCGCAAAGATAACATAATACACTATTTCAAAGTTTTATTACGTTATAAGATGACATAGTATAGAATTGACAAACTATGATCAACAATGTACTTATTATTATTAGTATGTAGTGATCAATCGAGTTTAACAATGTATAGAATATAAGCAGTTATATTTTCGTTATTCTGACTTTGAAACGATTTGATACTCATGAGAAATTTAATACTTTACGGTAATTTAACTAATACGTAAACTCAATCTACAAACACATAAAACTAGAAAATTAAATTCTTGAAAGAAGAGTCTGATATCCTAATAGTGAGAATAGCTCTTGTTTGACTTTTGTTAGGAAAGGAATCTTGTATCAAATAATGATAGGATTATAAGGATCCCCAGTATTGGTCCAAAAGCGTTGTTTGACAGATTCCCGTAGTCTGATATTGATGTGTCTTGATTTTGTTAACAGGGACGTGTGAACCAGGCTTCATAGAGTACTGCAAGAGTCATTTATCACTGAAAGTTTCTGTAAGCTTTGTTGTCGTATTGAGAAAAAACTCTGGAAATATTGTATATGCTGTAAACGTAGTTAATTAGATCATGGTCTGATTGGTTAGATTCAATCTCTGTTACATACAAAAAACACTATGGTGAAATCTGATTAATGATGATGAAATGACTAAAGCTAATATATGATGATTTTTGGAAATATTGGTGTGTTAAGAGGGTAATGCATTTTGCCGTGAGCGATTTCGTTGGCACAAAATTTTCTGAAGTTTGAAAGGCGCAATTACCTGTCATAAAAAATTTAGAGGCATCAAATATCCTGCTAAATATGCACAATACATATGATGTTCTTAACATGTATACCAAGTTTCATTGAAATTTGGTGGATAGTATTCAGAGGAGTTGCGATGACAAGATCATTTATGAGGATCTTTTTAATCAAATTTTCTAAGTGAAGGGCAATTACTGTCCGAAAATTTAAAGGATCAATATTTCCTGCTATATGCACACTACATATGATGTTCTTACTGTATAATCCAAGTTTTCGTTGAATTTGGTTAGGTAGTTCAGGGAGAGTTGGATGACAAGGATCAATTTATTGACGATTTTTCTAAGTTTGAAGGGGCATAACTTCTGTAAAATTCAGGGATCAATATTTCCTGCTAATATGCATAACTAACATGATGTTCTCATGTATACTAAGTTTCGTTGAATTTGGGTTGGGTAGTTTCGAGAGTTGCGAATGACAAGTTTTATTGGGCCACGGACGGACGGACCGGACTAGACGACAGACGGAGTGACCCGACTCTAGACCTGGCTTTTCGCCGCTTGTGGCTCGACGCAGTAAAGAGACAGCACTAGATTCAAGTTGACTGACTCTAGAAAATTTTAAACATGATCGGGTGGTACCAACCTTTGGTTTTCTCCCCCGAAGACCATTCCATCTTAATTAATGTTGTCGAATAACAGAATTTTAGATTCTGTGGGTTCGGTAAACCCAGTTTTTATGTCTGAGCTGAAACCTCAAATGTGCGAAAGTTATTGTATGGGTTAAACAATTTAATTAAAGGGCAAAGGGACGTCATTTGGAACTTGTGTTGTTAAATGACAAATTGTTATTCCCAAGAAATTTTTTTGATGATTAGATCTTTTTTCGGTAAATTGAACATCTGATTTGATTATCGTTACTGTTTTTACGTCCACTCGAGAAATTTCACACATATGAACGTCACATGCCGGTGAAGGCTTGCAAAATTTAGGCCTATGCTCGGCACTGCGGCCCTTTTGAACAGGGAGGGATCTTTTTCGTGCCACACTTTCTGTGACCACGGGGACTCGGTTTTTTCGTCTCAGTCGAATGACCTCCGCCCCAGTTCAGTCGTCGCCTTTACGACACGCCAAGGGGATCCCTGGAGCCCTATTAACCCGGACCCCAGGTGACATTCTCGGTAAATTAAACAAGTATGATTCGAATTTAAAAAATGTTCATTTTGCCCTCTTTCGTGCCTCAGTGGCTCTCGTTTCTCTCAAGTTTGTGTGTAGCACCAATACGCGGGGGTACCAGTTTAGGTATTTACATTTACTCACGGGAATTAAGTCCGGTGTGCCAAATTTGGAGAAAAATCGGTTACGAAAGTGCACAACTGACTTTGTTAAATATTGTAAAGAATTCCCTACACGCCGCAACTTATATATTAAATTTTATAACCGTTTAAAGGTGTAACGATATGTTTTTTGGGTACACAAGGCGACATATATCGGAAGAAGGCATGCGAATATACTGGATACAGTTTAAGAAATAGAAAGATGTACCATCTAGAGCATGATGTACCTTTCATAGGAATTACAGAGTCTCTATTTCATGGCAATATTTAAAAAGGATTAGTAAGGTACAATTTTGTTGGACACAACTGCAGAGTGTTTGGACTCCCCTGTATTATTGACTTGGAGCACTGGAGAAAAACTACGTTTGGAAAACTTTATAATCAGTTGTAGTTGGCTGGGCTTTTGTAACAGACCCTCCCATGCTGCCGGATTCAGAGCAAATTCGAAAGTTTTTTTAAGACACGAAATCTTCTGGCCGGAAGTAAAATGGCCGAACAGGGATTGGGAGAGTTTTGTTGAACGAGACATGTTCGGTGGTTCGTATAAAGTAGAGTGACAAGTAAAAAAAATATTATAATATAGTCTATATTTTGTGCTACTAGGCAGACTTGGGGAGGAATTATTTTTGCTTCATGTATTTACTTGAGAATCGTTTAAACTACACGTCTGTTTTATAATGCCGAATGTTTATAAATTCAATTTGTTTTGATCGGCTAGAAACTTAGACATCATTAAGATCCTGAGAGCGACTTTATTCTCTGTACTCACATAAAACAAGTAATGCATATACGGACACTATTTAGTTATTAAAAGTGAAACTGTAGTTCTATTGTATTCAGTTGAAGTGATATAGAGAATTATACACCGAGTTTTGGACAGATTGCATCCTTTTGCATCTTCTAAAGTCAGTATGATTACTGTCTGGAGAGAGAAACTTACCTGCTTCTATAGCATGGGAAGCCTATTAACTATTTTTTTTTTTTTTTTGCTTATCCACGCGGCAAAAGACAGATGCATTTTATTGTAGGCCAGTGAATTGAATATACTAGCCCCGCAGTAACTACTAGTAATGTCCGACACAAGGCGAATTATTTCGCTTAAAATGTAATGATTTTAATAGGTAATTACATATCTGATATATTGGTCCATGTTTTGGATCAAAGAATATTGGTCAAACGTAACCACATTGGAAGTTTTGTACATCTTATATCAGCAAGATAGAAAATGTAAATGAAATTTATTCTAGAAGTGTTAATTGTATTGGCTATTGATTTATGTGGGACATTTTTTCAGTGGTATGTGGCGTGTTATTCATCATGTCGTGATCACTATCATACAGACGTGTGAGAAAATTGTTCATGCAGCATGACACCCTGACAGGGGCGATAGTGCTGGGATTACACGTACCAGCCCAACGAGTGCTTTGTGACACAGTGAGACAGGGGAATGCGCATGAAAAATTCCATTTTTCTTAATAGCAGGTATGTACATGAATCACGAATATAAGATGGTGTGGGTGGGTGTATTAAATGTGTGCAGTTAGTTCCACTGACTACAAGTAAACTAAATCTTTATAGGATTAAACATGTCTTTGTTGAAGAAATTATCATGTGTATATACTCCTGGACAATTTTACTCACAAAGCTGAATAAAGTGCGCAAAGCACTTTAGTGAAGGCTTTGTGAGTAAATGTCAGAGTTTACAACTCGATAAATTTTCAAAAAGAATGTTTATATTCTTATTAATTTCCCAATTTGTTCACTGCTATGAACAATTTACCCAAAAAATGATTACAGAATAGTTTCCGTTGCGTTACGTTGTTTTGTTTTCATTGCGCATATTGTGACGTCACTGTTTTTTTGGATTCAATTGATGTGGTTAAATTCTCGTTTCCGATTTAATTTTATCAATCAAAACCATCGTAATAAGGACATTGGAATTAAGGATCGATTTTTCCTTTTGGGAAAAACGCCGCACTAATGTAGTAGAGTTTTATTGACGATATTAATTCATGATGTTAGCAAACTGTTGTAAAAGATCATCAGTATCTACAGAAGGTGAGGGGATTACAAACTCAAACACATACATGTAATATATCACAGTGTTATATATATGTGTATTCAGGTTAATCCGATCTACAAATCATTTTAGGGAATAAATATATATATGTGATAAACTTCCTGAAGGATGGAAACATAAACTTGTGATTTTATAGTCCAAACAGTGCGTATCACGTTTCCTATTTCAATTGAATTACTCTTGAACTTATAATCCATTTTTGTTGGGTAGATAATTTATGCATGCTATGTATATTCATCTCTTTCTTCAGACAGCCAGCAATTTCTTTACGTGAGAAGACTGGAAGTGGTCTCATGGAGTAACCACAGAAGTACATATCTGTAATGTAATTAATAATCATACGGTAACCAATTTTCATGCACAGAATGCGCATTTCGACAAAATTAGGTTCTTCAGGATGCTCAAACCGAAATGTTTGGAACATGAAAGTAAAACTCTCTAAAAGTGATCAATATACAAAGAGCGAAGTTAGACATTGTGTCAACGTAATCAAATCCAAAAACATATACAATCGGAGTGTAGGGCACACGGACCTCCGACATAAACGAAGGTAGCGATCAGTGCCATGGAGAGTAAGCAATCTTGCTGACCGGTCCCACCGCGCCGCTGGAGCCCTTAGTCGAAAAAAAAAGTAAACGGGATTACCCGTAGTCAATATAGGCAAAGAGTGAGGCGCCCAAATACTTCGAAGCGATCCGAGCTCACGTCAATGCCCAGAGGTAGATAATCTTATTTTGATATGACTTTCTAATTTTTACCAGCTGCAATTATACATATCCTTATTTCAAAGCTAACTGGGCTGTAGAGACCTCGGGGACTAAACACGTTCCCCAGCAGAGGCCTGGACCCAGGGGTCATATATAGAATCATACCGGTACCAATTTTTATGCACAGATTGCGCATTTCGAACGAAATTATGTCATCTTCAGTGATGCTCAATAGAACTGTTGGAATATGAAAAGTAACATGTATACAGGTGGACTTCGGTTAGTCCTTGGTCTCGCTGTACTCTCTAAAGTGATCAATAGGCTGTGCAAAAGAATTGGGCCCAAATACTTCAAGGATCAGAGTATCCTGAGGGAGTTTAATCCTTAATTTTGATATGAATTTCTAATTAAATACATATCCCGTATTTCATCAAGCTAGTAACATAGTACATAGCAACTGGGCTGTAGAAGACCCCGGGGGATAACAGTCCACCAGCAGTTTAGGCCTCCCCAGGGGCATAATTATCATACGTATAACCATTTTATGTACCAGATGGCAATTTCGACATTTATGTATGTGTGTCTTAAAGACTCCTGATGGGATTGGGATGAACCAGCCAGCAGTTTGCAGTGCAGAGGATCTAGAAGAGTGTTATTCAGTTCTAAGCACCAGTTCCTCACCAGCCTGATAGTGTTGGGCAGAATGAAAAAATCTTAATAAAAAAAAAAAATCAATTCCCGCTTGTGTCTTGGGTATTGATTATTTCCTGTTTACGTCCCACTACCGTAAAAATATTTACCATATGGAGAACTCACCAATTTGCCGGTGAAGGGCTGCATACTTTAGGCCTATGTCTCGGCATTCTCAGGCCTTTGAGCAGGGAGGGATCTTTTCGTGCACAACTTACTGTACACGGGACCTCAGGTTTTTCTCGGTCTCATTCGGATGACACAGCCAATTCATTCGCCTTCTACGACCCAGCAAGGGGTGCTGGAGGCCTATTCTAACCGGCCCCCACGGGTCCGCCTGTGTTTAGATATAGTTTACTAATCGTTATCCCCAAGGTAGTTTTCAGGACATCCACATATTGCCCTGCTGGCCCTGGGTAGTTGTCTCTGGAATCCTACGCACACAGCAGCTAGAAATTTGGCCTTGCGAATCCCTGCCTCAACCGCCCAAAACATCCAAGACAACATTCTGACGATATGCGTGTGTGGGGTGCGATAGGAGTTTTGTCCTAGAAATGAATTTCCTGTCTTCACTGAAGTTGTGGAGGGCGTACATGTATTTTGGAAGTACTGGTTGGGTACTTAGGGGGGGTGTCGGAAAAAGATCCTCCCTGCTCAACAGACCTGAGTGCGAGGATAGGCTAAATTTTGCAGCCTTCACCGGCAAAATGGTGACGTCTCCATATGAGTGAAATATTCTCGAGTGGGGACGTAAAACAGTAATAATCAAGTAATTTATTAATTTGTTTTACGTCCCATCGAGAATATTTCCACTCACATGGAGTTGAAAACATTTAAAATTTATTGCTTTTGACGTACCACCGAGAAATATTTCACTCTACGGAGACTCACTAATGCCGGGAAGGCTGCCAAAATTTGGCCTATGCTCGGCACTCAGGGCTTTTGAGGCAGGGAGGGATTTTATCGTGCCTACAACTGCTGTGACACGTTGGGGCCTCGTTTTAGCGGTCTCATTCGAATGACCGCCCCAATTCAAAGGGTCGCCTCTCCCGACAAGCAAGGGGATGCTGGGGACCTATTTAACCCGGACCTTCAGTGTGGTTTCTAGCATTCAGGGGGGGGGGGGGGTTTTTATTGTGGAAGGGGAAATTTTCCTTTTGTTGTCAAAAGGGGAAAGGTACGCCTTTACCGATAGTAAAAAGAACCTAAGTTGATAATCCCTGGGCCCTCAGTACTTGTCGTAAGAGGCGTCTCAATGGGGCGGTCTTTCGGATGACGCAAAAACCCTAGGCCCCGTGTCCCAAGCAGGTGTGGCATCGCATAAAATATCCCTCCATGCTCAAGAGGTCGTGAGCGCCGAGCATAGGCCAAAAAAAAATTGCAGCCCTTCAACAATGGTGATGTTCAATATGAGTGAATTATTTTCGAATAGAACGTTAAACAGAAACATTGCATTGTTATGACAGTTTTAGGTCCAAAAATTTTGAGAATAGTTGTGTTTCGCGCTAACTACCAGAAAAAATTAGGGTAGGTGGTAGGGAAATCCATTTTATTTTATTTTAAATTTTATTTCAATAGTAGGCGAAACACATTACTTACTAAACTACAAACAAGTATAATCATGTTACCCCTTTACTGGATTATTTGGTTTATGCTGGGTAACTATAGAATTTCTATTGAATTTTATACTTTGAGTTTTGGTTTTGAGTTGCAAACATATCACATGATAGGGTCTGGTAGAGTCTCGTCATGTGATTACACGGGGGAAATGACGTGAATTGTTTACTTCGGGTAACATCGGGTGACCCAGGAGACTGATGAGTAAGTGATGAAGATAGAGTGTAGCGTTATCATTGTGCTATCTAAAGGGATTTACCAAAGATAACGATAAAATTGAAGAGTCAGAAAAGTTGCAGAAAGGTTAATCGCTAACCCCTTTGCGAATTGCTTGTAATGAACCATCAGTGCACTAGCACGAGGAATGCGGAATTAAGGTTGGTATAGAAAGAGCTAGATACATGGCTAATGCGTTTTTTCTGTATCCTCGATATCATTAAAGTTCAATTTATGGCTTTGGATTGAAAGAAAGGACAAGGTTGATGCATCGGCACTGATGTTTTGTGTTAATTAGGCCGTTCAGAGGGGGGTGGGGGGGGGGGGTACTAGTACCTGCAGTGCAGTGAGTGCACAATTCAGTATTTATTTCCCACAATGGAAACACAACGCATTTAAAGTACTTTTCCTATCAGTGTTACATTGGTAGGGATTCTATGCTGAGCTACATGTCCAATTTTCCATATTTTTTTATTTAAAAGGACAAATAAATATAATCAAGTGCTATTGCTCAGTGATATTATATATATAGATTGATTTTTTTTTTCAGATTCTAAGGAGGGGAAGTTAAACTGAAGTAAAATGCAACTGTAATTGGAACACATCCTAAGTCGACACGCCATACCCAAAAAACTATGGAAGAATTACAGCATTGCAATGTAAAGACCATTGCCAGTTTCACCCTGAAATTATTGTTTTTGGATTTAAAAAAAGTTGGTTAATTTAGCGTCTTGGTAGTCAGCATTGACCTATGCTTATTATGATATATGATAAATTGTTATGAATGAATCACACACTATTTCAGGTTTTATATGTAAAAGGTGTTTAATTAATGTTATTTTAACACATTAAACTGATACATCATCAAAGTTTTGAATACAGTTGTACATTTTATTCAAAAATAAGTATGTATGCAGTAATACTTTATTCATGATCAAGCAGTGTTATCATATTGTAGGTTTTTATTTGAACATTGGTTTAAATATCATTTTCCATTTTAGAATGTATTCAAGGGATGGTTCGCTTCAACCTCATATTACCATCTGATTCAAGGACTACCAAACCCCGAAAGACACTCAGTGTTGTGATTTACTGAACTAGTGTGGGACTCTCGTTGACATCAATTAGTTACACAGTGAAAAGATGTATTCCGAATCGAACAACTTTTTAATGTGAATCAAAGTTCTTATTATAAAGTAAAAGTATTATTTGGCAGTCTTTATATGCTCTAAATTCTGTCAATTCCATCAACTGATCATATAATTAACACAATCAAGATCCATTATATGCATGTACTTTATTGTGATATTACGTTACGGGCATTCTTGTGCAACTGTTCCAAGCTGTGTATGACATGGTTGGGCCTATTAATAAATTATTTTTGACAGTTTTTGTCATAAGTTTTCAGTGAACTTTACATGTATAGACAGTAGTGTCAGCTAACAAAAAATCTGTTAAATACATACTTGTGCTAGAGAAATGGATTTTTAGAGATATTTTTGTCAGGTATGCAGATTTAAAAACATCAGAATAGAGATTGATTTAAGAGTTTGTAAAAAACAAAAAAAAAAAAAAAATAAAAATAAAAAAAAATTTGCAAACATGTATGGTATTTAGTATACATGTTATTTACCTTTCTTTCTCCAAAAATAATGTATAGTTCTCCTCACACAACAGATGG